>JAUPMF010054339.1:8149-19459 GCA_031471435.1 Stomphia didemon | reverse complement strand
AGAACAAAAATTCTCAGTGAAGAACTTGAAAACGACTGAGAATTCTGTCCTTCGTGTACTGCAATGACACTATGCCTTTGAAAACATGGCGTCACTTCGCTAGTTCTCACGATAAGACAGCACTCGGTTCCATGTAAAATGTGATGGATTTGGCGCAATACATATAAACATTAGTTTTGGAAAAAACTGACATATTAAAAGTAGTTTATTATCGACCTCAGTCAGCTAATTTTACCACTGAAGGATAGGCCATAACTTAAGACCAATGCGGACGGAAACAGCCATTCCAGGACTTTATAATTCCCATTTTGTGATTTTGTAAATTGTGAAATATTTTAAAGTTTACAGAAAAAAAACGTTGTATGAATCCCTGTCTTGATTCAGCTGAGCTGTAGCAAGACTTTCATTAGGCTCACATATTCTCATAACCTGCAACAGTTACCATGAATTCACGGTTTGTCTATTACCCGAGTAAACATAAGAAGAATTTCAACACGATGTTGATTGTAACCTGAATCTCGTTCCACTATGACCACGGTCAGTTGCGAAGACTGTTCCTGAAAACAGTTACAACTGTGTCATAATGGAAAACAAAATTACGAATTTTATCAAATCTGGATCTTCTTTCTTCATTCTTTATTACAAACACAGTTTCTTTGCTATTTTTAAAGAAGTGTTGTCAAGAAAATGTTTTCATATATAGATATAAATAAACAGTGCAAGAATTTTGGGGTTCGTGACTTGAAGTTTCTTTGCATGTGGCTTTGGATCAGATCTTGCTGTTTCTTGACTACCGCCTAAACCAGCAAGCTATCCGGCAAGTCACTGCCGCATACTTCCGCCATCGAATAAACCATTCGGGAACCTCAGGCAGGACAGTGTGGTTAATAACATTAATTTGTACCATCGCTGCATTACATTGGTCATAAAACCATATAGGATACTTAAGGGAGAACCACACATGCTCAGGGGAGCGAGACCAGCAACGCTAAAGGTACAAATTACAACATTATCGTTCAAAATAAGAGTGTACGAAGCAAGTCGCTTGTGAAGTGGTTCGAACTTGTGTTATTCACCATATGTACAAGTGAATTGATTTAATCATGTATCGAATCTGAATGTGGCGCTTGTATACTGTGATTTATAGACTCCTATCGTTCGTTCGTTCGTTCGTAACTAATTGTGTATACTAAACGGTTAACAGAATATATGATAAGATGATGTGGCTAGAGGTGCACATGTTTAGATTAAAATAATGTAAGGTGATTTCTTTCTTTAGTTGAGGTACAGTCTTCACAGTAGATTTCTCTCTCCACGTTGTACTACCTTAATTTCCGTGCTTTAATGTAGCGAAGTTTTATTCGTTTGTGAGTTTGTCGAGAATTGAACGGTTTGTTTACAAATCAATAGCGCAATTCTAATTAATGACAGACATTTAATGACGTTTTTGTCATTATTAACGCAAAAGAAACATAATGGGAAATTGAAATTTATTGGAAATTGACGGAAGTATTTATTGAGATATTTAGACTGAAATTGAGTGCTTTGTCAATGACGAAATCTCTAGATCATTAGTGACACATTCAAACTTTAGCGAACATATTCACACTTCACACGTTTTCTTTAGTCAAACGGCGGAAAAGTGTGAGTATTTTTTATGCCGACAGCTCTTGCTTCTTTATGAAAACCAAAATCATTACATTTGATTAATTTCGGCCTTGGATGCAATACTGAGTAGGAGAGAACAAAGATATCATTGCTTGACTCAACTGAAAGAGCCTATGACGAGACATTCGTTTGGTTTTTAAGGACTGTTCAATAAAGTTCAGATTTTGCGTCCCAGAACAAAGAGAGAAAAAATCAACAGAAGCAAATAAACACTCTTGGGCCTGAAAAGTCTTGAAGAGGAAATTTGGTGTAGCTGTACAAAGCAAACAAATGGTTAGACATTCGAGATGTGTACATAGTCATGAGAGAACACTGAGATGGAGTTTAACGTCCTCATTTTCATTGACAGGAGTTGTTCAACAGCAAAACAACTGATACTCAATGAAAGAAAAGTGAATGGCTCATTTTAAAGTTTCTGAACAGATGAACTGCAAGCTGGCGATTTTCTCCTTTTCTTTCATTAAAATTATATCTTCTTTAAAGCTGTCGAAACATTCAAAGGAACTCTTTCAAGAAATCATATCATTTTCCTTCTGACATCTAAATCATTTTTACGGGGTATCTAACGTGTATACTACGTGGACAAGAACTCAATCGTGTGCCGTGTGTATACAGTAACCCCGTGAAGAAACGTCACTGAGATAAATTCAGTTCGTGTCAACGTGGTGACCGTTAATCAAACTATAGAAATAGAAATATATGCTGCACTGTCCTGGCTCGACAATTGAACGTATTCAGTCTTTCGTCGCTTAGTACAAGTTGTTGTCGAGAGTTTTCCAATCATCTACGCCCTCGGAAACGACTAATCAAAGGATATAAAGTTTTGAAGTCTTCATTAAGGTATATTAAAAACGATGTGACAAATGAAGCAATATTCAATTTGAAAGCCAACCTGAATAATCAGTGAAAGTAAATGAATGGTGTTGTATGGTGTGTTTTAGGTTTTTGTTTAACAGTCACTGACGTGACTCCCATGTCAGTTCTAATCCGAACGGGATATTTCTCTTGATGCTCTTGCGGCTTCCTTTGGATGCATGACAATAATGCTCCATTGACCTCCCACATTGCTTTATTTGCATCGCGAAAGTAATTTTTTTCCTTTATAAAGAACAAATACTCATAGGCACTCATGCGGTTCTAAACGGAACGCCCAAATCAAGTTTTTTAATTGTAGAATACTAGGCAACTTTGAATAAATATTCTGCCGCCTCAAAAGCTCTTCAAGAAAACACTTCCACGTTAACAACCACATAAAGGTGTCCGTTCTAAATACACACGCACGTGCCCACTAGATTTATTCATTAACGGGATACAGCATTACTGCCACTTCAGAGAGCCTCCATTGTCCTAACTGCTTGGAGCGGGCCTAGAATAGATAGATCGACGTCAACATAAAGTCAGTTACACGAGTGGCAGCCAGTCGTGAGACGAAACCTTAGACCGAAGTAAACCAGCTCAACTTTTATCAGGAATAATAGAGGACAAATCCCACTTAGGTGTCTGTTTGGCTTACCCTCATTGAGTAAAAGGTGACTTATCACATAGATTTCTACACGGCCCCAATTGTGTTAATAAGGATATATTTATAAGCCATGGGGGGTGTTGGCTAACTGGTGGACATGGACAATGTATTCTATGTCTTGCCTGACTAACACACTGTATTTTATCATCTAGTAATATAGATTTGGTGCTCACTGTCTATCACAAGGAAAAATGGCTGGGTTTCTCAACAACTATCCCGGTTATCCACTCGGAGGTTTGAACATTCCTCCAAGGTCTGCAGATATGTTTAACCCAATGGTTGCAGGGCCACCTTACGGTAAGGCTAACGCGTTGTTATTCTATGGGGGAAATAATGTGCCATGTTGTTTGGGGCGACAGGAAAGGGTTTAACTTTTAAGAAGGGTTGAGTAGTGGAGGATAAGCATAAATCCTTGCTTAAAAATATCAAAATCTGTATCGAAGACTTATATTGTATAGACTTCTAACCATTCTGTAAAAAATCCATTGAATAAAAGTGAGCGTTTGGTTTTAAAACGAGCTAAGAGAGCGGAGTAGAAATTAGTTCACGATACGTTTTGTACAATAACACTGAACGCATTGAACTGGAAACAATAACAACAACTGCGAAGCTAGTATCCTTAGAGCTGAACAGGAGCTAAATGCTCAGTCAAACATCAGTGCAGTGGAAAATACACCAAGTTCCTCACGATTTGCCAGGATTTAAACGTCTAGCGTGTAATCTAAATGTCGCTGTTTCACTAAGTTTGACGACGAAGTCGAGTACAATGATCATGTACTTCTGGCACTGTTCTAACGCAGTTAGAATTTTTGTCATCTCTTTCGAAATTTTCTAGACCATCATCAATTTAAACGTCGGCGAAATGTTTGTAAACTTTTTCGTTTCAGCCCAGAGCACCGGTATTTGAATCTTTTTAATTTACAAGTGTAAACCAAAGTAAGGACGATTTTTTTATAAAATCTTTGCTCGTGCAAAATAAAACTTTCTTAGATTTCTGTATGAGGGTAGAAATTTTGTTCACCGCTGGCTATACTTTGATAGTAAAGTGATGAATCGTTTAAGTAGATTGAGAAGCTACGATTCTGCCCAGGTTACTCTACATTAGGACCACGTTTTACGTTTTACTTTGTTCAAGCAAACACCTCCATCATTGAATCACAGGTACAATGATCCAGTTATGATGTGTTGACGTCTTGTCTCTTCATGGCTTTCACAGAGATTTTCAAAACACGTTCTAGATGTAGGTAAAAATAGCTATTTTGATTTCCTTAGAGGGAATTACAAAGCTGTAATCATTATGTATTGAATTTATTTCTAACGTAACTACAGGGAGCGAAACAAACCACATTATTCGAAGACAGCAGGACATAGTAATGCAAGTACCGTTGTTTCGCAGTACAGCCTTTTTATACAACATGTAATAGAGGTTTCAAAACAAACATTGCACTGTCGTTGCTGCCATCTTCTCACAGAAAGTAAAAATAATTACATTGAAACGAATGAACTCCTAAACTTGATGAGAGGAGCTGGTGAAATGTAGAAAATGTTGTTCCGTGCACTGATGGGATACCACCAGAACCAGCTCTTGCTGCGTTATTATCTTTGTATTATCAATGCATCTTATTCAAAAACGAAACGCTTTAAAGGCAAAAACAAACAAAACTAGCATGACCTTTCGAGGCTTCCTTTCAGTAGAGTTACAAAATCAGCAGTAAGACTCGGTTATAAGAATGACACATAAAGAGAGGGTGACAAAACTGTAAATTGGCTCGGCGATTTGATGATGTCAATAATACATCTCTCAGCAATTTTGTCCCGTTTCCTCTCACCTCAGCGCTCACTACTAGACTATATAGAGTGCACTTTTCCTGTCGGCGTGTTCTCAGAGAGTACATTCGTGGCTTCAATCAGAACAACTTTTACCGCTTGTGGTTTTCCCTTTTGTCTTTCAATTCTTTCCGAGAAAAACCTCTGGATTTGGGTCTTTTCAAAAACATAAATCCAAAAAGTCAGTCTACTGCATGTCGATTGTCGAAAACAGAAAAAAGAAAACTGTTTTCAAACCAATCAATTAGCAACGATTCAAACATATAATTTCTAAACTGAACAAAATCGAAAGATTCCCTTCGTCTCTTCATTTAACTCCAAGCGATAAAAACATTCAACTTCGTGTACAAACAAAAACTTGATCGGTGTCATGTTTGTGTTTGTCAAATAATCACCTAATGAAATCTCCATAAGAGTTTATTAGTTCACCTGAAAACGTGTGAAAAAGCTTTCATGCATAAGCTTCTATGTCTCATCATCGACTCTAGAAATGGAGCCTTAGGAAAGAGTCTTTCAGAAGTCGAAGCATGTTTTTTTCTAAGCAAACTTTGAAAATACGTTTCTCGCGCTGCTAAGCTGCCTGGGTCATTACTTTGCTTCACTTAGTTATACGTCTTGAATAAAACTACTTTTTACTGATTATAAGAGTATTTTCGGGATTTATTTTTGTAGCAATCTAACGGCAGCGTTCATGGAAAACGATTAAACTTTTCGTCCTCATATTTTCACCGTTTTATTTAAATCTCATAAACAGTCTTACACTATAATAGCAAAGTGGAACATAGTGCAAACCGGCTAGCTTGTCTTCATGCGACTGCTCAACTTTTAATTTTGTTAAATTTTTTTATCCATATATTGTATTGAAAATAGTAAATTTATAGACAACACAAACTAAGAAAGCTTTTTCTTTTCACAATTTGACTGAAACACACGCTACGTGTAGTATAGTCAAAGAATAGGGATATATATTTGTGTGGGGCTCAGCAACGGGTTTTCTTAAAGCGCAAGTTTGTTATTAGTCTAAGATTTAGCAAATACTGACATTGACAATAAAATGGAAATATATGGGTCTAAAGCTGTATGAGAGAGATGGATTTTCAGCTGAACTACGTTTTAGTAAGCAGTATATATATATGTCTTCGCCGCTGAGAATGATCAAAAGTGTGAGCGTACTATACAGTAACTCAGTTGTTACTATATACTCTAGAGAGACAGATGATGCCACTCAATTGAATTCCAATTAATGGTCAGCAGGAAAACGTTATTCAGTAAGTAATAGTCTTTTTATGTTCTTAGGATACCCGAGGAAACAGCGAAGAGAACGAACCACGTTCACCAAGAATCAGCTGGAGATACTGGAAGATCTGTTTGGTAAAACTCGTTACCCTGACATATTTATGAGAGAAGATGTTGCTATGAAGATTAATCTTCCTGAGTCCCGAGTACAGGTAATATTAAAGAACGAAATTAATATGCTAGAATGTTTGACGTACAGCGATGGATTGATTTGTCGCTGGCCTATATGGATGGGTGTTGTCCATCCACATCCTAGTTTTGCTGTAATCCCTTTTCAACGGATATTGTGGCAAATATGAAACACATTAATGAAACTAATTTTTCAATTGTCCGGTTGGAAACAAGAGAATTGCCTTTTTGATGTAAAAGTTAATCAATCTCTTTGCAGAAAACAAAGAAACTTACGAGGTGAAATTCATGCCCTCAAAAGCGCTTTGTGCTGTCATTTAGACGGGTTTAGGTTTTCTAAATACCTTGAGGTGTTTTCTATTAAAGCTTAGTGAGTGACGATGAATAAGTAAACTAAATCTTCTTTAACCGCTTGTAAAGTGTTCCTAATTTTCTAAAAATGGCAAAATATTTTCCTTTGAAAAAGAAATCCATCTTTTCGAGGTCGTCTGGTTCAAATTGACTAGATATTTGACAGCTGTCAACATAAAACGATGGAAGAAGAACGTGCTAAAATGTCAAATTATATGACCAAAACTTCCTGATTCCGCCGCGTTTGTCCACTGAAATGCACAGTCACTGCTCCACATAGCATGTGTTTGCTTTTTTTTGTCACCCGTTGAAACCTTGCCGATTCCGGGAAATTAATTTTTTTCTCTTACGTATAATTATTAAGTCTCTTTAGTTCCCATGGGATAGTCAGTCGATCAGTTGATTTTCGGTCACATACAATATAGTAACATGCAATGACGCCGCTACGTTAGGTCTATAGTATCTCGCTAACAGGTGAATGCTCTGCTCAAGCCGAAAAAAACAAATGATAAAAAAATCCAGTTATTTCAGAGTTTCCTCTTCTTTCCCGATTTGTTGCCTTTCACTTGCAATTTATATATTATCACATGTATGCTTTTTGGATCAAATGTTTGTGTAATTCTTAACCGAAAGGACACTGAAGTGCATCACAGGCACTATAAAGTTTGTTTTGTTATCTCCAAGGAGAATTCATGGAACTCGGGCTAAAAGCTAGTTTTGTTTTTGTATCGGCCACTCCATTAACAAGCAACCAATTACCGAAACGTTACAGGCGCCTCAGGGATGTGTTTTAGACGTATCTCAGTACGAAGGGAAGTGTTTACTTAATAAACTAGGCGGCTCCAATGTGTCAGAACACTGATCAGAAAACAGAATGACGAGAATTGAAATCCACGCAGAACCTCAATGACAGCAAATTGACGTTTTTATTGTCTTGCTCCTCAATTTCTTTATGCTTTAAACCAGATCCTTTAACGAACAATAGCGCATTTATTCCCCAAAGCACAAGAAAATACGATAATGAAGGATTTGGGGCAAAAAGGAATTATGCAGGTGGAAGTCAAGAGGCTGAGCCATTTCTTGGTCCAGATACAAGCAGATATCGGTTCTAAGAAGGCAAAGACTAGAGAGACTTATTGATAACAATCTAAAAAATTATGAATGAAAGGGTTATGGCTACAAAGACTGACGGAAGCGTTTTTCAGATATCTTTTTTCTAATTCGAATTACTGCCGTAATGGGTATCAAGGTTCGGTGTGTTCAATCGAGATTTCAAAAATAGACATGCAAACGGGTGCGATCGATCATTCTATTAAAGGCTTTTAGCTATGAAAAAAGGATTAAATAAAGAAGGCTTGGTTTTTCGGTTTATTTGAGCTGATCTTTCTTGTAACCACGAAAAGAAGTTTAAAGCAATCCGTCTTGATACCGAGCAACGTTTTTTCAGTTGTTGTACGTTCAATGATAGCTGATCAAAAGGGTTTTCATGCAACCACAAACTTGCAAGCTTCTATGTCCCTCCTGCGTGGTTACAAGTAGATTAGTTAAGACTTATAAACTATTGATAAAGAGGTTGATAGTATAATCTTGACTATCTACGATCTTGAAATACTTTATCTTTATTTCTGCACAACAAACGAAGAATGCTGATACTTCCGTTTCCAATTTTGTTGATTTTGTATAAAGAGCAAAGGTTGATCGATACAGCTAAATCGTATGAATTCCCAACTCCTGTCGTTGAATAAATTTCTAGCAACACAACGCCAAAGAGCCAGTATGATTTTGCCTGATTAAGTAGTACACAAAGTACAATACAACACAGTATTCCGTCAGCTATCTAGTACTCAAGTTTGGACACACCACTTAACAGTTATGCATCAGAAATACCACGAATGACATGCAGTGGACACTGAGATTGATGACTTTTACATCAGTCTGTCCATCAAACCGTTCTAATCTAGTTGTATAGCCTTGAGGAAACTGAACTACTTTCTGTAAAAGACCCTATCAGATATTTGAAAGCTAATTTGAGATTTGGTATGGCTAAGCTATAGCACTAACGACTTCTGAGTTCGTTCTACAATAATTTGTTGCATTCATTATAATTATCAAGATCGAACCTCGAATGAACGACCTCTTTTCGTTCCGATGTTGAGATATACCGAGCTTGCCGTCTAAGTGTTGGACGTGATCTATATACCACAACTGATTTGGGTTTCCGTTCTGCCACAATGGCCTGCTGACAGTGGGCTGGACTTTGTACTTGAAATCATCCTTATCATCCATGCATTGGTCATAAGCTGCTTTTCATTTCCCCTCGCTTAACTCATGCTCTTGTAAGGGGAAAAGTGATGGAAAGCAAAATTGTTGTGTGCTCCATGCTTACAGATCTAGTTCGATTAGTTTGATGTATACACTAAACTGATAGGCCTGTACGAGAAGACTCTAAGTGCTGATAAGTATCAATGCTCATCTTTGCTTGTCGCCTTGCTGCAGGCAGTTCTAAAGAGTTTTGCAAGTTAGAAATGTAGTAGTTATATTAATTCCTTTTTCCACTCCCAGAGTTAAGAGCTCCTATTTTTTTGGTAAGAAGATGAATATGAACAGTTGTACGTTGCATGGGTATGGCTTGAGATAGTCACAATTAACGATGTCTCATTTTCTTCCTAATTTGTTTTATCGTTGAATCTAAGCATAGGAAGGAGCTAGGTTCGATTTTGATCACCATCATGGCTAACCCTGCTTTTATCAACTCAATCTGTCAGCAGATAGACGTCCATTTGTTTAAAGCAACTTGAGGCTGATCTTAGAAAAACAAATTCCTAATAAGATTAACACTAAGTCCCATTTCCTAATTCCACTTCTTAACGAGCGTATGTCTTAACAGTACTCCACACATTGAATCTAGACTAACCCTGCTTTTACATTTACCAGGTTTGGTTCAAAAATAGACGAGCAAAAGCCCGACAACAGACAAAAGGAGAGCCGAAGCCAAAAGCCAAACCCAAAACACCCCCACTCTCCAAAGAGCTTCAACAACCTGTACCACCTCCCCCCTGTAGGTATGCAAGCTGTAGTGGGAATATATGGAGCCCTGCCCACGAATCAGTACGTCCCCCACTCTCTAATTTCCCACCACACCCTGTCATGAACGGTGGCATGTCGTCTTCCAACGCTGGAGCATTTATGGCCCCACCCCAGCCCCCTCCGTATTACTGTTCTACCTCAAGTGGACCATATATGTCCTTGGAACATATGCATTCAATGGCTCCTCGATAGTTCTGCCACTGACTGTACAATATCATACGATTAAGACTTCAAGAGATTTATAGCATATTCCAAGATCCGATGGATTATTTTAATTAGCTTTGTGGTTTCGTTTCGTACGTCTAGAAAAAAATTATAAAAAGTTGTAAAAATTAAAGAATGGTTACTAATTTAAACTTGATTATATCCATATAATTTATCGCTGATTAATGTTGATTGATTAGAAAGTGACAAACTACGTCGTGCCACTTAGCTACCACCACTTCCCTAAAGCATACATTTATATACGCACCCAGTGACTGAAGGTAATATCAAGTTGACCTTTCAACACAAAGTACACAAAGTACTTTTATTGAAATTCTCCAAAGATGTGGGATTGAACAAACATACATTATATTTTTTACTGTTTTATTAACAACAAAAACGAGAACCATCTACACATAGATACATACAATATGTGCTATAAATATGTCTATCCAAAGCTGTCAGTAATATTATTTTCCGCGGTACCGTACTCTACGGCACTGCCACCAGCTTTTAGCCAATCAACAACTTTTTTACCGGGCACTGACTATGACTACCACGGAATTCTACATGTTATAACGAGTACTGTCCAAGCCATTCTTCTTCTCACGGTTATATACATAAATATATTATACTGTAAGTTATATTATATTATAATTTTAATATTAATGTTATAAATAAATGATTAGCTAAGCACAGATTTTGGTTATTTGAATTTGATTGTCAATCTATATTCTCAGTGTTGTACATTATAATTGTTTAAGAGTAATAATATATGTACATGAAAAAATAAACACAGAATACGTCCAAAAGGCTGTAGGATTTGTAGTAGGGTTACAATGTAATAAACTAGAATTAAAAACCAAACCAAACTTTAACAACATTTCTAAGTTGATACATATTGTAAAATATGACAAGGAATCCGTTCTAATCTCAACAAGACAATAAACTAATTGCATGATAATGACCTGACGTATGGGGATGCCACAATGACGTGAGGATGTTTACGATATTCATTACTTATATTATAAGTGACGTCATTACTAGCCCATTTAGTTATCTGTGTTTATAGTACATCGTGGACTGATTTTTGCGATATCTACGGCCAACTTCCGAATTATCAACGAATATGTCGTTTTTTCTCAAGCTAATAAAATGTTTTTAAACTGTACGTTTTACGTGGTGCAAATGTGAGACAGAAATTTCCCAGAAGTCTTAGCCAGATG
>JAUPMF010053784.1:0-14864 GCA_031471435.1 Stomphia didemon | reverse complement strand
GCGCGGATTATCATGGGGACATTGGTTTATGCGTAAGATCGACTCTCTTATATAATGGTCTCTTGGTTTTGGTTTATGCATAGCGTGTATAGATGTTTGTATTTACACCTTACGAAACTCGGCTTAATTTTAAAAGTTCGACTTATGAAACTACTACCGCACTGCTGCCGTCGACATCAATTCGTGCATTACGGGCAGTAGTTACGCTGTTCCTGTCACGCAATAAGTGAGCGTAATGTTTACAAACATTGCGGCGGCATTATGATACAAATTTGACAACCAATTTTCACAATAGGTTTCTGCACTTTGTTATATTAGCTAATGGATCAGTTTCTGGTTGAATATTATCAGAATACAGCAGCTAGAGTACGTCCTCGATACGTCACTACACCATGAATATATATAACATATGCCCATTGTTGACAGCAATTGCTGCCAATCGTAAATAAAACTAACTGTCGCGCTTTTTGCCAAAAAATGGCTCAGATTTCGTTACATAAAACTACGGAACAAAACAAAACGAGAAGGGGGAAGAAAAGTTGAGAAGAGAATAAAAAGAACAGAAACCCGGTGGATGTAATCAGACCCAGCTGGTAGCCATCTATATGTTGGTCTGTCAATCAAGGCATAAGTAGCGGACACAATGAGATGCCTGTCTTTTCTTTCCTATAAACTCCGAGGTAAATCAACCCTTGAGTTCGTACCATCAATCCTATTACTGCTAAATATCATCAAAATAAAGAAAACAATCATGACAAGCGATTGTTCCCCTGGGACGTCCAGCAGACAGCGTGAATAGCTGTCGCCAACATCAATCGAATTACGCCAACAACAAGTTCACCTGGTGTCACGATTCATCAAACTCAAGATGAAAAAATGCTGTAAAACTGGCGTCTTTCTTCAGATTAAGTTCTTGAAAACGTTCATGGTAATAATATCAATAAGTATGGACACAAATGTTTTGAAAACTTTCCGTCGTTTGCTGGATTTTGGTTTCGTGCAGTAGGTGTTCACCCCCAACCGGCCTTGACTGGAAATGGATTTCATAATTTATGCATTTCAAGAGAGGTCTTTATAATACTGGATAAACAGTATCTATGTACATATAGATATATTTTGTTCCGCTTTTTAAAATGTATATATATTTTTATTAACCAGCAGAAAAATTTTCAAATGATATTCATTTTTTTACACTTGATAAAGTATACTGATAAAGTACACACACAAAAACAAGTTTTGTTTTTGTAACTGGACATGACAAATGACTGATACGTGGACTGTCTAAACACCCTATACGAATTGTCCAGTTACCACCTGGCTCAATCCTGGTAAAATAGAATATGAAATGTAACTCTCTTCGAAAATTGCTCTGAAATTTCGATATATAACGAATGATACGTGTAATTGGATCAGAATCAAGCCATTTGAGTGTCACCGTACTGTATTAAGTATAAACGGGTTTACACTCTCGATCACACTCTATCAGTTTTGTTATTTAGACACGAACCTTACAGGACCTTACAGCTTATAGGAACTGATCCGCTGTCACAACACAAGCTTATCCGTGGGAGAGGCTGTATATATTGCCTATTATCGTGAATTAGTTCTGAAATCCCCCTTTGGGGTGAATACAATATTTTACAATCAGATAAAATAAAATGTTTGTGCCCATTAAGTGCAGATACTCAAAATTCTAATATTTTGCTGCTTTTTGTATTTGTGTGTGTGCGCGTTTTCTTTTTTGTATGATGAAGTACAATTTCAAGATGGTTGTTTATTTCTACTTATTCTTTTTCAGTTACATTTATTTTTTGTTGTTATTCTTTCTAAATCATGTGGCAACGAGATTGGATTATAGTTCGAGAAGACAGTAAATCCCGTGGGGTACTCCCTGAATAGAGAAATTGCACTCGAGCGTCAGCTGTTTCCCCAGAATGTACAACTTTAGTACAGCTATTCGTTATTACGCGAAACGAAACAAATTTGTTATCTCTATTAATGAAAGGAAAAAAACAAATGTTACCAATCGAACTCGTGTCCAGGAAATCCGATACACTCAAAAGATTCGCGAACCACGAACTCGAGCGTAATTACAGATTCAAAGTGGGAGTGTACAGACACGCACTACATACTGGCTATATCTTGGTCTAATGTGCCACGTAATTCGGCTCCCCTGGTGCTTTATTGGGTATACGCACGACCTTTACACCTACAGTGATAATACAGCACGCGGCTCAGCGCATGGCTTGTACGTACTCTTTGCGTGAGCCTTGCGCTTTTAACTTGATAGCTAATTAACATAAACAAATCACGTCGTTCGCGAACCTGTGGCGAAAATAATCAATAGTCGAACATCCTTTGAGATGGCGAACTTTGGTGAAAGGCAGCGTTATAGAGAGGGTCGCGTATCTCGGATGGGTGAGTTTCGATCGCGGCGTGACTCAAAACATGAGAAGTTACAATACGCGAGTTGAGCAACATGCGTGACCGATCGCTTGCGCTCTATTATTTTTATGCAAATAACGAACCCATGTCGTCCAGGTATTGCCAGAGAGCGTGTAGCTTTTGAATAAATTATCTTTGTGGTGTAGAAATAACCAATTATAGACACAGCAAAGTGTGAGCCAGCCAATCAGAATTGTCTTCCAGACTCGAATATGTCATTCACTTGAAACTGACAACCAATACTAGAGAGTAGACAATGGCCGTGTCAATCAGCGGACTGGGGGTTCGAATGGAAGATTGATCAGCTTTTCCAAACCTGAAGTCAAGTTGATGACCAAACCACTTGGTATAGCGTTTCCAGCTCATAAAACCAACGTAGTTTTCGGACGTTCAAGGAATATTTAGTGTATTTGGGGTTTTGTTTCGTGTGAAACATATTGGTCAAAGACATGGATGGCCTGGTGTTCTAGTGTTTATCACCATCTCGTGTCTTGCTTGAATATTGTGTTCGGCATCTTTGCCTAAACAAGACAGAGCCCGATTTGTGGCTAGCATTTTCATTCTCTCCGCAAAGCTGGCGGCTTCACAGATCGATAGCATGAACTCGAACAACAAGCTGAAAAGGAAAAAGAAAATTCACGGGTCTGTTTTAAGGCAATTTAATGTTTCGTGTCGGAGCGAGCGAAGTTCACGATTCGTGAGCTCGAAGCGATTCGAGTGGTGTGATGTTTGTATGTAATTCTCACCTCTAAATTCCCTCTGGTTTTGTGTAAAAACCGTGAACAGCCACAGAATAGAAGCTAGGAAATAACTCAATATAATTGTTATCTTATATTTGCTTTTTTTGGCACCATGTTTTTCTAGGCCCGGTAATCCATCGAAGAGACACAGAGATCGTCTCAATGCGGAGTTGGATAACCTGGCTCGCTTGTTACCTTTTCCCGAGGAAACTGTGACTAAGTTGGATAAAATCTCGATTCTTCGACTAACAGTGAGCTACCTCAGAGCGAAGAGTTTCTTCCAAGGTGAGATAAAGTGCTGATTTTGGCGTGTTGACTCAATACTTTTAGATTCTGCTGGACGGCCATTGTGCTACTTGTTGAAATTGAGGCTTTCCTATTGATCCTGATGTTGCAAAGACTGTTGAATCTACCATTTCTACGGTCTGTTTCTGACATAAGCTATGATGATTTATCCGTCTAGTAAAATGTACGATCGAGTCTTGTTTTTCGAAGCAAGATTTTTACGGCTTTCAATTTTACACCTATCAGTAACTGGTGCACACTTTATTATTATAAAAAAAACTATTGTATGCCCTCCACCTTTTCGAATCTTTTACGACACAGAGAATTTACCAGAGTATCGATGTAAATAGAATTAAATGGGAGAGGATATTCTTGAGCAGTCCTTATATTGTTTTTTTGGACAGAAGGTTAAAAAGGTCAGAAGTTATGGCTTCGTTTACGAAGCTTGTGTAAATGAGAAGGAACAGTCGGCATTGCGGCGAGCACGTACTACGAGTATTTAATACAAGCTAAATCAAATTTCAAAATTCGACTCTAAGAATAAATGTTCCACATTTGTACCGCAGACGTGCATTTTATTTGTTCCTGAAGATTCAATATTGTACTTATTTTTCATGGGTAGAGGATATATTCGAGTCCTTCAACGCAAGGTTGCCAAACTGAAATGTTGTTGGACTGATTGGTCGTATTTACATTTGGTGAAGGTTTGTGTACATTCACTCGAGGAAGGGGAACATTGGTAGTCGTTTATCAAAGAAGCCTTGGTACTGTCGTGTCGGCCGTTCGAACCAAATTTTCACACTTTCTAAAAAAACGGAAATTAGGTCGCCAACAGTGACTATTCATTTCTCACGATTATTCCAACTGGATCATTCCTACAATATAGCGTGATTGGTAACTTCTTTATATGTAAGACTACAAGTTCGCTTCTGACCTAGCTGTTATCATTAAAAATTCAACACTTTACCACATACGTGTACATGTCTATTTGCTTACTGGCGCGACAACTAACGAAACCGACTTTTCAAAGCGCTGCAATGCAACCATGAATTGCATAATTTTCCTGTGCCAAAAAGAAAAACAAAGCAATAGACGATTAGCTTCACGATGCTATGGTTCACTAGTTGTCGCTAGTTGACTCGAGGGACTAAAGTAAAGCATGTAAAGCGAGTTCTAAGGTCACAGCAAGTCGTGTGTTGAAAATGGTAGCTTTGTGGAAGGGCTTGTCTTCACACCTTCCACCATCGAGTGTCGTGCAATAGCTTGTCACGCAGCCTTGATAAGGAAATTGCATTATCATAGCTCACGCAACGGACAGCAAAACATTCCAAAAAAATACTTGACATTAAAAATTCCTTGATTTCTACTTTCGGTTAAATCAAATTGAGTTACTTTGTAAGTTGGAAGAGTAATGTTTGTAATCCACACCAATCTAGCGCCGAGTCGCGCGATTCACGACATAAAAACCGTATTGAAACTGTCGGTTTACATATTTAAATACATTTTAATGATTATAAGGTCAAAATACTTTAATTCGAGTAAATATCTCGTGTTTTGTATCATTGGTTTGGAAATGGTTTAGTTATCCGCCGCGGGTATTATAGCGACCAGTGTACAGCTGGTACATCTATAAGATAACCATTTGTATACGCGTCCTATTTCAACACGATATAATGACTTTTTATTCGACTTCTATTGACAATATCAGCTTTATAGACATTTATTTGCCGTTTCTCTTGTTGGCCTAAAAATGTTTCACATGACTGGCAATGAATATCGATGCTGTGAATCGTCTGCCGTATTTTGTCGTTTTCTCTATGGAAAGGTGCATTATTTACATTGTTCGGAAATGGCCAAAGTTGTTTGCATTAGAATAATACCAAAAACGCATCGATCTTTCTCCTGTTCTCGTTTCCCCCAGATCAGTTTTCGATATTGTTTACAAGGTCCTGACCTTGATGGTACAACATTTAGCTGTAAAACTGATCAATATTTTCAACGTTTTATTATCCTTGTGTTCCATTTTGACCATCTATAATTAACTCGCCTTCCATATGGTGGTACACACAAATTCAAATTCTACAGGCAGACACATTGCAAGCGTTTGATGCAAATCCAGGAAAACGATTACAAATATAAACTTTAGGTGATAAAGCGGAAAATTTCGGCAAAAGCATCCGCCAAAAAAATTATTTTAAAATTCACTTTTCAGACATTTTAGCATATTAATGGTCATAATTTGTCATCCATTCAACTCCAGACAAACCTTTTTCCAAATACAGTTTTTAGTTAAACAATTTTTTTTGCAAATGTATACTTGTAACATATTGGTTCATTGATGACACTTGAACAACTTCTAAACTTGTCACATTTCTAAAAGGTTTGTACTAATTTCCATGGAAATTAACTGTACCAATTAGTGTCTTTTATGTTACATTTTCAGTTAATGGTAAAAATGGCCAAGAAGAAACGTGTGAAGATCTTGTAAGAGAGTTTGAAGGGAATGGATTATTTTCACAGCTATCGCTTGAGGTAAGGCCCAATTTGAAAGTACATGTTTTTTGATAAACATTTACTTATGAATAAAAAAAGTTGGTATATATATATAATGTATACATAAAATTATATACTAACTATTATGGTTACAAACTGGTTGGATCCAGAGATATATATGATAATTAAAAGCTTCATTATAAAAAAAGTTTAGTACTCAAAAGTAAAGTATAAATGCTGCTTAGTATTTGCCTTAAGCCCTAGTAATTGGCGCACTATATTATGGTACTTGACCGACACAGCTGGTTTCATCTTTGTTTTTCGTGTAGAATTATATTGTACCTCTTTTCTCATGACAAGAACACTGTGCTATTTGAGACTACATGTACAGGCGCATACATGTAAGATTTGCATTATGCTACATAATTTGTGAAATGTTAGCTATACTAGATGCTCCCGATGATGGATTATCTCTGATCTGGTAACTTGTTTCTATTAATAGCTATGTGCATGTATAATCCATTTTCTTGAAAACATACCTGAAGAGATGGTGAAGTGAATTCGATCCATTCATATAATTCAACTATTTATTCTTATTATTTAATATTATTTTAGTGGCATTTGTCATTGGAATGCTTTTTAGATTATCTTAAAGCAAGCTGGCAGTCATGGTTGTACATGTATGGTGCACCACAAAATTATTAAAATTAATTTTTAATTAATTTAATGGAACCAATAGTTGATTCATAGTATGTAGTCTGTACGAATGTTAGTGACAAACTAAATACGTCAGCATTAAGTTACAAAACTTAAATTGCATAATATTATATTATAAGATTTGACATAGGCTTATATCTTAGCCAGACATTTACATGTAGCTTACAGTATTTGACAATAGTACTAGGCATTTTGTTTTTAACACATGTCATGTACTGTAGTACCAAAAGTTTTGTTGATGGTTATGCTGTAGATTTAGATATTAGTCTTCACATCTGGTTGAATCATTAATAAAGAAAGGCTGAATGAATTATATAATAAAATTAATGCATATATATGTACTGCTATGTTAAGTATTCATGAAAAAAACACTACAGTATGCCAAACATGTACATGTAGCTGTAGCTATGCCAAGAAAGTTAAGCTGACTATAATCATACCAGCTGTGCACCTATTGAAATTGAAGAGTACAGCCTGGGGATATTGATTCCTGTTCTGCATGGATAACTAACATTCAGAGCTGTATAACATTAGTAGCCAAGCAATAGCTTTAGCTGGACATACAGTACAGACAACTGTACATTTATGTACATGTATATATTGTTTACTTGTTTATAACTATTATGATTATACACATGTATTGTACACATGTAGCATTAAGTTGAAGTTTGTTCAGCTTAGTCTATAAAGATGTTAGTTTGGTCTTTCAATGTGCTATATGTTTGCTAAAATTGTTTATTTGTTACTTGTTGCCATGGTACTCGAGTAGCTTCAAAATATTAAGCTCTTAACAGGAAATTGATTACTAAATGATGCACATGGTTCTTTGTACCTGATAACACCTTCCTGCATGAAAGCTTGGCACTCACTTCTTATTGAGGTCATACAAGAATGAGTACAAAAGTAGATTTATATTGATTTGGAATGACAAAAGTAGAATACACATGGTTCCTTGTACCAAGGTTATCTACACATTTCTGCATGCAAAACCAACACCCACTTGTAGTTGAAGTACACATCACGCATGATCACCAATCACATGTTGACGGCTTCGGCAGATAACACAGACCTCGGTCTTGATAATTTGCGATATCATGCTCAACCTTATCCAATAATTGTTTTATTATACATTTTGTAAAACAAAATAGTTAAAATAAACGATTCAACAATAAATGGAGTCGTGCGATCGGCTGTAAAAACGCCGCCATCTTGAATTAGATGTGTGCTCTCAGCCAATCAAATGCGAGATAGTTAGTAAAATGTATAATAAACACAATTAAATGCTCTTAATAACAGTTAGTCCAGTTATAAATTCATAGACTGATCTATATGCTGTACATAATGTACATTTAATATTTTTGGGAGTACCATTATGTACATGTAACTTAAATTATTGATAGCTCTTTTCATATGGCAGCTGTTTTCATATCTGAAACATGTTCTGGAACATCTGAACAGTCATGTAGAGACCAAATGTGAGACATGGATTTAAAATATACTTACGGTTTATTCATTGTGTGAATGAAGGCCTATTATTTTACTAGCTGTCAGACTAGTAGCATATTATCTCGCATTACAGTAGTGCATACAGTATTCCTTGGCAAATACATTTCATACACTCGTCTGAAAATAATAATATAATATAATATAAATCTTAATTTTCTCAGGAAAAAATCCAATAAAGTAATTCACTAGTTGTAGAAACAAGAACGCGGTACAGTACATGCACAAAATTAAGCTTATTTACATGTAAGCTTATCTACATATTTGTATGGTATTTAAACACGCAGTGACTTTCATTACTTTGAGCTGGTATGCAAAAAAAACGATGATTTTTCATCACATTTACCACAGGTAGCCCAAGCCTTGTTACTGTGGATTTTATAAGGCTTTGAAAAAATCTGCATTTAGGAAAAAACATACAAAGCCTTATAAAATCCACAGAAACAAGGCTTGGGCTACCTGTGCATTTACACCAAATGCACAAGTTTTCTTGGTGCTTGAAGTTGTTATTTCATTTTACACAAATAAGGTTGTCAGTGGTGTTAGTTTTCCATTTCGTGCGAGATTTAATCCCTGTGTCACGTGATTGATCGTTGTACATACTGTACCCCACTGTACATATTGAAGTATTCGTCTGTTTTTTTAATATATCCAATGACACTCATTCTAAAGTACATGTGTACAGTAAACTCTATGTTACTTGTCGTTATTGGTCATACCAAATATATCTTACCTGCAGTACTTCGAGTACTTTGCGAAGAATTATGATTGAATGGTTCCATTCATATGCAAATTTGTTGACTCGTGAATATTATAGACTTGTATTCAACAACACAGAATATGGAACTTTTTGAGTACGAAACGACAGCTTTTCTATCTTTTTCATCATACTATTTTTTTGTTTGATAGTTGTATTAAGATAATGATTGATCTTCTTATTTAGCACCCCTCCTAACGCATGACGCCATTTTGTTGCCTTGTGAACATAAACGACCAAGGATGCACCGCGCGCCTTCCGACGACGAAGCAATATCGATTTATTGTTCGTTTATAAGGAAATGTTTGTTTTCAAAAGTAGCTGAATGTTGTTGTATATATCATAATGTCTTTGTGTATTTGTACTTACAGGCATTGGATGGATTCATTGTCGTCATTACACAAGAAGGTCAACTGTTTTACGTTTCTGAGAACGTTCGAGATTTCCTTGGTTATTCCCAGGTGTGTTTAGAGCTATCTATTTAACAAATCTACTGGGCGTAGCCGAGTGACTCACGTGATAATGTCGTGGATTTTATGTAAACGAAGATTTTATCAAATTTGATTGACACCGGGGACGATGACGTCATAGGCTTATCAGCCAATCAGAATGCGAGAATTCGAACAATCGTGGTAAAAATGCATAGAGTTGTTATTTGTAAAAAGTGGTTTCTAAGTGTTTGTTTTTGTGTAACAGGCAGCCGTTATTCACCAAAGCATGTTCAAATTCCTACACATCGATGACCAAGACATGGTCAGATCAAAGCTTGCATGGCCTAATAACATTTCTAAAGATATAAAGGTACATTTAATATGAGCTGTATAGCCTGTATAGAAGTTTCGCGAGGGCCTGGGACGAATTTAACCGCAGTGCATTATTGGACTGATGGCGCCCTTCATTCTAATCCCTGAGTGCAATGCGTTCTTATAAAACAATCAATTTCCCCGCCTAACTGTGGAATGGCCAATACCTTCAAGCGCTTTCAAAGATACAAATAACTCTGACTCACTAATGGTCGATTGATGGATTCTTCTTTCAATAGCGTTTCACGTAGTTACTATTAATAGACCAAAACTCAGACAAACAAACCAAAATTAAATCTCAAGGGATTCGTAAAGATCTGATTTATTTTGTTGTAAATGCAAGAATGCTAAGAATAAATTAAAAAACTCAGACAAACATGAACACTGACGTCATCTGCGCGCTTCGCTATTGGTTTGTGATTGGCTGTAATAGGCTATATGCAGATGTAATCAAACGGGTTCGAAGGAAGGCGAACGCAGTTTGATCTCTGAAAAACACACAAGTGCAAATTAATTCCAAATATATATTGTTGTGAAAAATAATTGAGTGTTACACTTTTTGCACTGGGACTACGTTTTAACTGCACTGCTCTTAGCCAATCATAATCATGAAATCATGTATGTTATTATTATATATATAATAGGTAGAAACAGACACACCGCGGAGAAGAGATTCTACTGCCAACAAAACAGAAAACGGAAAAGCTGAGCTCAGTGAAATGGAGAAACTGAACCGGACTTTCACTTGTAGAATGAAATGCACGTTGAATCATGGCGGAGGGTTTTATAAGGTACAGTGGTTTCTATGAATCACGTTTATTATTAATGGTAAAATAACAAATAATAAATGATATTGTTACTTCGACCAACATGGCCGCTCTGTTTTATGAATCTCTAGAGATTTATTACATCCCAAGAATAGTCATGCAAATAAAACTGAGCGTACTAAATAATGTTTCTTTAGTCACGATAAAAAACTGTATGGAATTCGTTGGTACGCGATCACCTATAAGTACTATGAATGTTTATACACGAGATTACATTAGTAATAGCTTTAGAAAAGAGCCTACTGTTTTAAATGAAGGTCGTGTTCTTATATAAAACTAACTAATGACTCTAATATAGTTAGGTCCTAATTCATAAGTAATTATATCATGATAAACTAAACAATGTTTACATAACTGACGCATCAATATGATATTTGTTTAGTTTGGTTTTAGATATGTTTGAACTGGTGATCAATCTGAAATCCTCAGACAATCTATCCCACAGTTTTTGTTGCGTTTCAATATTAGTTTGTTTGCACTAAGCCAGGAATTAACGTCGTCAAGACTACTGACCAGGCCTGAGTTCCTAGAACCCCGATTAGTGCTAATCGTGGATTAAAATATTAAACAATCATGGGGTTGTCATGGTAAATAAACCTGGAATAGAACTAATCGGGCTTCTAGGAACTGGGCCCAGGGTTTACCTATAACTGAGAATAAAGTGTTTTATAGTTCGCCACCGTGAAAACCTTCTAATGTTTGTTATTGTTGTATCTCTGCAGCTTTTTCGATTATGTGGTCGTCTTCGCGCTATCCAGACGCGTAAAAGAGATAATGACGTTGTGGAGTACGGCCTGTTCGCAATCTGCTCACCTGCATACAATGTGACTAATACCTCAGCCGGTGCTTCTATCAAGAAAGAAGTGGCTCTAACCGCACAGAAAAGACTCGAGAGAACTAACAGTGATCCAATAGGCAACAGGTAGGATGGAGACCTCGCCTCTTTGATCTTTACTTGGCTTGTTTTACTTGTTTGTTATCAACTCTGATTCCCTTTTTAATTTCCTTTCCATTATAGTAGTTCACATGCCTGTTTTTATTCCTCTCTCAGGCGCAGTGTGTATCCAAGTCATAACATGATGCGAAGTCCACACGTTGGTCAATTTCTGTACCCAAATTCTCGGCCTCCATTTAGTCCTTTAGCCTCTCCCACTGCGTCATCAGACTCTGGCCATCCCTCGCCCGTATCCAGCACCATCAAAACCGGCCAATCAGATCAAGAGATGCAAAGTGACATCAGTGACCTGTCAAACTCATCGAAATCCAGTTTGGAGTCCGATGCTAAAGTTCCAGACCGGATGTTCGGTGTCAGTCAAGCACGGATGCATAATATGAGCCGTAACGAACAGAGAAGCAATCCAGGGCCTTTTGAAAATCCACAGCACGATCACGACGAATCCCCTGCAAGAAAACGTTCCCGAAGCCTTGCCGACGCCTCCGAAATCCATCCGCGCGATTACGAACCTTATCGAAAAAATCATCCGTACGGCTTTGCAAGCACCAACGTCCTCCCACCCATCGCTGAAGTGAAGAACGAATCTAAAAGCGATTCATCAAATGACCCTAAAACAAGCTCTGCAGACCAAAGAGATATGGCAGAAGGACCGGCTTCAGGGAGACCGCTTGTTGGCTATGAATCCAGGATAGATGCAGCGAGAGGCCTGATGAACCTCGGCGCCATGCATCTACCTATTCCATCTATGTACCCTTTTCCAGAGTTAATGTACCCCGATGTGATGTTTCCACGCTTCGATGGCATGTCGAGTCCACTCGATGTTCCTCATATTCGTAGTCCTTTCGATGTGCACAACCCTTGCTGCATGGGTCGCGACCAGTTCAACCACCTGGCTATGCGCAGATGGCTCAGCGCTCCAGACA
Source organism: Stomphia didemon (assembly GCA_031471435.1). Taxonomy (NCBI): domain Eukaryota; kingdom Metazoa; phylum Cnidaria; class Anthozoa; order Actiniaria; family Actinostolidae; genus Stomphia; species Stomphia didemon. Next base: position 2,416 of record JAUPMF010053784.1, on the reverse strand, counting down.
TGCTGCGCACCCCTGTCAACTCTCTACTCGCAGCACAATCGGCAATGATGTCTCCCGTCGACAGAATGCGCTACTTCCAGATGCCGTTCCCATATGGTTTCCAATTTCCTGGACAATTTCCTCCTTTCGAAATGGCAACAGCAATGAATGATCGACATCTTTCTGAACCCACTTACGGACAGAATCGGCCTAGTGCGGAAAACCACGAGGTGCAGACTAATCCAGTCACTGAAGCCTTCTCCGATAGAAAAGAGGAAAGGTGTGTAACCCCGAAAGGCTCCCCACCTTTACGCAATATGAGAATGGAAAGGGAAATGGAAAATGTAAAGGTGGAGATTGAAGACTGTATAAATGGCCAATGTGGTAAAGCAAACAGCACAGAATGCCAGGAATCTACTGGTTACACGGAGGCATGCAATGGAAGGGAATCTGCAATACAAGCAAGTAATTCGACAGCGACCGATCAGAAACCACGTGACGAGAGCAGTTCTGAGAATTCCGCAAGGTCTCCTCAGTATCGCTGCAATCTCAAAGGAATTCAAGCAGAGTTTGTTAACCGACTGGAACATCTTGACAGATCCTTCTCGGAATCATTTGGGGGATTAGGCAAAAAAGATAAGTTGACGTATCCCAGTAATGAATGAAATCATTTAGTTATTGTGTAGTGCAGTGTAGTCCGAGTAGTTTAGTATCATAGAGGCTATTCATCTTAGTTTGTAGATATATTATTTGGGTTAGTTTATAAATATGAAAAGTGCCGATTTTAAGAAGGCGAACTGATTATGCGCTGATTCATGCTTAGTTAATTTGCATGTAAATTGTTTCATGAATTGTACGCCTTCTGTGATGGGCCTTTCTGGGAAATTGAAAGTTTGCGAACTGTGAACTGTGAAGTGGACTAAATCACAAGTAATCGAATGATAATAATGAGCACTAAGTTTGTGTCATTCAAAACATTAGTGAATTAGGAAATGCCAACGCGAGCAGCCCGTGTAGTTCTGCTGTTTCTTAGTAGCGCGTTCGTTGTGGTGTGGCTTGTATAGGCCTAGAATGTCTCTCTCAATAATGTTTTCTAGTTTGAGTTTTACCTAGGATGGTAAACATTACCACATGTACTTCTTAAGTCATGAATTTGACTATGCAAAAATGAACGGTTGATATTCTCACGGTGGATTTCAACGAATAAGTCGAGGAGATCGGCTCAAAAGTCGTTAAAATTTCAATGGTAAATTGAATGTTTTTGTCCGACTAACGGAAACATTCAGCAGATATCACATCTGTGCTGCCACTTGTACTTCTTAAAATATTGATGAAGGTTTGACTCCGATGTGCCGTGTTTTGCCGGCATTGTGGCTGTCTTACCGTTCACAATATGACAGCATGACATGTACTACAACAGTACAACGACAACTGACTTGACATACTGGACAGGATGATCTATTTGGTGTATAGGCAAGTTTAGCAGGTGCTTATGTAGCTCTAGGAAACCCTTGTCAAACGGACAGACAGACAGACGGGATAACTGACATGAAGGATCTATAGAACGTGTTCTCTGATCCTCATAAAAAAACGTTACCGTAGGTTAAAGTGCTACGGTACTAAGCCATTTTTGGTATGTTCCTGTGATATACCAAATTAAATTTGTATTCTATATGTTGTGGTCAACCTATTTTGTTTACATATTGTAGTTGAGTTTATTTTTTAACTGATGAACAGCTGAGCTGTAAGTAATTTTGTGAGCGTATTTTAATTGTTCTCTAGACGAATATATAGTTCTAGAAGTATAACGTGTATTATTAGATATATCCCATATTCGTTGCTAGTAGTTTGTCTTGAAATGGCACATTATTCATGACAACAAATATGTGTAAAAACATTTGATTTGTTTGTTAATGAAGGTGTTCTGTTGTATGAGAATCGAGGGGGCATCGGTGCTGGTCAAAGCGTTATTATGTAGCTAGCAGGGTTGAATGAATTACTGTAGATTCTACAAACATATATCATTTATTGTGTGTGACAATAATGGAGTTCCGTTTAGTTTTAGATGCATCATGTGCATGTGTGGGAAGTAAATCAAATATATATATATATCAAATGCACGACTGATTGTCAACAATCCACGTAGTGGGTAATTTTGTCTCATATTAATAGTTTATAGCAAACAATAATCAGGTGTCTCGTACACCACTATAGCCCAGTGTTGAGCCAACAGCGCTAGTCAAATTTTAAAATCATTTAGGCCCAGATCAAATGTACTTCACATACGAACGCAATCGAACACAAGATGGCGGCGATTCGATTCGTGACGTACGACGTTGATCTGGGCTTTAGGAGGGGGGTGTAAGGGTTCGCGGTTTTGCGGTTTAGCCTTAAATTTTGCGCGGTTTTACGGTTTTTCAAATTCAAACCTGCGGTT
>JAUPMF010053673.1:0-10096 GCA_031471435.1 Stomphia didemon | reverse complement strand
ATATATTTACAAAAAGTGTGCCTAATAGGCCAGTCGCATTAGTGCGTCATGTATATGGCTAATCGAAAACTACTAAACGCGTCAAGATCAACTTCGTTTAGTTCAATAGTCAGACTCCATGGCCCTAAAAGCCTCTTATCTCAACAACAAAAAGACAGACAGATTAAAATATAAACATAAATTTAGCCCACTCAACCATCACTTCTCGACATTGCTAAAAACAGTAATAACCTTTTCCGAACTTTGAATAATTCAACTAATTTTGTTATATGAACGACTTTTCACTACTATATGCGTGTCAAATAGCCAATCGTTCTGGCCGATTTACATTAATCCGGGTTCAGCCGCCGACCAAGCTGAACCGCTAACACTAATTGAAGTGGACTGGATTCTCTGAATTGAATGACTAAATAGACTAACAAAACATGAATTAAAATTCAAAGAAATATTTTCATAATCGTCTGAAGTCAAGCCGGCTGAATTCAAACGACAAAAGTCAGTTCCAAGTGTTCCCAGGTAAGCTAAATTTGGCTATCAGTATTTACTGTATCAGAATATGTATATCCATTCGTAGATAAAGGTATATTTGCGATAAATTAGGATATTCAAATCCACTGATGCAGTAGAGATAATAACAGAGTTAGCTGCCATCGAACTTCGAAGATGTTATGAACTCTTTGTATATTTGTAATCATCTCTCGCCTCACAGAATCAGTATAATATTCAATCTACTTTCAATGAATGCCCACAAAAGCCTAAAGAGTTTGGAGTATTTATTTAATTCATTGTATCTAGCTATATAATAATGAACGAACTGTCATCTAGCAGTGAAGAAGCCAGTCTATTTTTTAAGTCTTTCAATAATTTATATGCTTTTTCTCAAGTAAATTTTTACTTGCAAAACTTTGCGAGAGCCTATATCTCAGTGTAAAATACATAGACATGGATAAATAGAGTACAAGACGTTAGTGCAACTTCTCAATTCTTACAACATGTTAGAAGTTGTTCCAGTCTTTCGTGCACCGATGTACAACTTCAATATTGGACTCGGTTAAATATTTATCAATAGATGACTTTAGTAGCTGAGCTAGTTGCCATTCAGAATGTCAATAACGTACACGATTTTCATAGAGAATGTCACCACAACACTCTAACTTTCTCAAACAAAACCGTCACAATGGTTAAAGTATTCTTTTATGTTGTCCAAACAACGGGACTTCAAATCAGCGAAGTTTAGTTGTATATAGACTGACTATGTTTACAGTTTTTCTCAGTTCTTTGTTCGGTATAACAGGATGACTTCCGTCAAAATTTATGCTTAAACAACTCGTTTTGTGTCTGAACATGTTAACCTTCATAACTCTCGTAACAGCTGGCATCATATTAATTTATTTAACTGTTGTGGCCATTGGCCTATACTGCTTTCAATAGATAAAGGTCACACACGAGATAGCAGTAAATATAGATCATAGTTCACACGAGCATAACAACATGAACTAAACTAATAAATAATTTTAAAACTTTTATGGAGAAATTCCTGAAATATAAATTTGTATAGGCCATTTTTCGGAAATTCTGTCTAGGTCTATCTAAAATTGTTCGATAGAAAAGCCTGTATGGTGTTAATTATTTATTGATTATTCTGTTTCTAAAATTGATAATGTTGGTTAATTATTGGTCATTGCGGCCGATTTTGAAACGTTTCAGTGAGCATAGTGCTAGATTATATATTTATAGTATACATACAGTGTCCCCGTTTAGTAGTCTAGAATGAACTAGAAGATTCGACACTAACTGAAGTACTACTTAGAAAACCATCAGCAACAATGATACAAAGAATACAATCATAATAAAATGGTTCAATGGACAATAACAAAAACGATATCAACAACAAGAGAATGAATGAGCGAAAATAACTATAACCAAACATATCTCTAGCAATTATAAATAAACTTTACCAAAGAATCGATAAATAACAAAAAACAACACATCATCAAAATTATTTTAGTACGCGACGCGCCATTTTCACGCCCTTCTGTTTCGCGCATGCGCAGAAGTCTAACTCGTAATATGGCAAAATTGGAGCGTCGGCTCTTTTTCGTAGAAGATTCTTCGGCACGTTTCTTGTAGAACCCAGGGCTCGTGTTATATTATATAGCAACAGTTTTACGATGATTTTTTGATTTCGTGTATTCATGGTAACCAGTCAATGCCACCGTCATCAAGAGACGTGATCATTGAGAATTGGCAAATCAAACGCATCATTTAGAAGAATATTTGATGCGTTTATCGCTGTTATATATCAACAGTTAGATTAACTGATACACAGCCCTGATAGATAAATGTGCATTGATGGGGTCAAAGTACAGGGCCGCTGGCTGAACTGATAAACCGGTTATTAAACAAGTTTTATTAAATACGCGTATACGATTTTCATAGAGTGATTTCCGTATAAGTGAGAAACGGTACGCATCAGTTATGGTACACTCAAATGATTTGATTCTGAACCAATCAGAACGCGCGAAAACTCAAATCAACCAATCACATTGCTTTGTATGTACAACATTATTTTCACAAAAAAATAATTTTGGAACTGATTAGTGGGCCGCTAGTCATGGTAGTTGAAACCATGTAAAGGATAGTGCTGTATGAGCGATCGTAAAAAGCAGACAATCATTATAATTAGTTCCAGCATCTTCTGCTTCACAAAATACAACTCCAATTGAAAACCAATTCAAAATTAGCGATCAGAGCACACCCGATGATAGATGACCCTATGATTGAGCTCCCCTAGCGAGAACCCCACAATCCATAGAACACTGTAGCGTTAATGCATCAGTAATTGCTTCGTTACGTCGGCGAGACCAGACTATGTTGGCTCCAGATGTATACGAACTCCATGTGTCTCAATCGGACTTATATCTTATCAGTAATCTTGTATCATATTTTCTACTGCACTTTTTCCGTTCAGCTGTCACTCCTTCTATTTGATTCTTCTTTTTCGCTCACTTTCTCAGTCTTCCTCTCAAGTAAGGACAACATTATTGACTTCCCAAGTTCGTTGCTTCTGCATTCCAGTCAGAAAACTGCTATAGAATGTCTAAGTTGGTTTGAATTTTATTTATTTCGTACTCATGAGTTGCAAAGATGATATGTAAAAACGAAACAATATACATAAATTGTAAAGTACGGACCACTTGTGATAACCATGGGGTTTTTAGAGTCTAGACAGATGGTCATTATATAGAAAATATATATCTAGAGGATAACAGGAGTATAAACAAGAAAAACAAACTACTAAACATTAATAAAAAACTACTAATAAAATACATACATTTTATTTTTAAAACCTCCAAAATAGTTTTGCTACATCAGTAGTCCAGGGGATATACTCCTGTTACCTATATCCTGAACTACAAGGACCCCATGCCCTGGACTAAGAATATCCCCTGGACAACCACGATACTATACCGGCTGGACTAGGAGATCACAAAAGCACATTTCAAAAAATATTTAAAAAAAAACATCACGAAAAAAATTCTGACCCACACTCTAAAATTCTGAATATAATCTGAACTGATATATAAGAATGAAAAATAGATGTTTTGATAGGTGTCGTGTTGTCATTGTCAAGGGTCTCCATTGTTTTGGCAAGTCGTCTGGATTAGGAGTATCTCCAAGAGTACAACGATACCATACCTGTACCAGGAGATTACAAAAGCACATTTCAAATTTTATTTGAAATATCTAAAACCATCACGAAAAAAACCCTGAGTTGAAGCGTCTTGTCAATCTAAAATTTTGAATATATTTTAGAAAATTGTTGTGTAAGTTGTGTTGTCATTGTCAAGGGCCCCTATTGTTTTGGCACGTCGTCCGTGGCAGTAAAGTAGCACTTATCATTTAGCGCGTCTTTTGTTTGCATCCTTTTCAAGGATTCAGAATTTGCAATTAAAAAGCGCATCGCAGAGACCACGAATCAGTCTCATTTACATGCACGTATGAAGTGATCAGCCTACGGCTCCTACTTCATGTATGTGAAAAGTAATAGTATAGAAAATATAGTACTATGAAGGCAAAAAAAAGAAAATGCTATGAAGATGAAGAAATAGAAGGAAATACTATAAAGATAGAAAAAAAATGCTATTAAAATAAAGAAGAAAAAAACTAGGAAAATAAAGAAAAAAATACTATAAAGCCAAAGAAAAGAAAATGGTATAAAAATAATGAAAAAATAGATTGCTATCCGAAGATAAAGAAATGGAAAAAAATATAATAGTAAAGAAATATAGGAAATGAAAGAAAATACTATAAAGATCAAGGGAAAATATACTATAAAGCCAAAGAAAAGAAAATGGTATAAAAATGAAGAAAAGAAAATACTATAAAAATAATGAAAAAATAGATTGCTATCAAGATAAAGAAATGAAAACAATTATATAATAGTAAAAAAAAAAAAAAGGAAAAATATGTTAAAAACATAGAGAAAAGGTCAAGACAATATAAGTAAGTATAAACGAAGTACTATCCCAGGCCGGCTGATCTCCCTGATCCACATACCACATTTTTGGACTGGATTCAATGCCGCATCTCGAATTACAGTGCTAAACATAAGTCCCCATCAAACCCGTCCGTCACTCATTCAGCTTGGATATCCGAGTATTTTCTTTTCCATTCACAGGTATTCGAGATAAGATCTTTATTAGACACACCAATCAATGTGTTATGGAGTGACTACTCGCTTTGGAACGGCTGCAATCTCACAGGACAGCAGCGAGGCTCAATGTTGACTAGCAAGACGTGAAATCCTGCAACTACAAGTCTATACTGTCGGCGGTGAGTTTCATAAACGCCGTGTTTATTTACTATAGATTTAAACCTGTGATAAAATCCTCTAAACACTCGCTAGAAAAGCGTTCGCGATTGACTGTTAATTAAGTAGCTCGTGGGTTTAGTGTATTCGGGGTTTCCTTGCAAATTGAGCAAGTACATAGACGACGATTACGAGATGTCATCCGCACTGAACGGTGTGTGCTGCTACAGTCTGACCTTTACTGTTCAGTATTCTTCGCAGGGTAATTGCATTGTATGAACAGTACTGGGTTGTATTTGTTTTCGACGCAGTAACTGAATCTATTCAGGAGTTTATTCTGTGCAAATCTCTGTGCCTGATCGCAATGTTTGTTCCAAACATGAAAGCACCCATCTGTTTTCGTCGTTCGATTTCGGATATATATAAATTGTAGCTTGATCCTCATTTGTTAATCTGATTACTCGTCTTACGCCGAGTTCCTGTTCAACACACAGACTAGCTTTTCTTGAAATAAATGATCGTTCGTCAATCAATAACAACTCCTAATTCTCACCTCTTCCTATAGTCAGCTTGGGTCAATGCACAAATTTCGTTGAGTCTCAGGGAATTCTGAGAACAAAGTATATGAACTCGTGTTGTACGCACTGTAACGTACGTACCTACTTGATAATCTGTGAGACTGTGTCAATTCCATACCATTGTTAATTTTTACATTGAAGACAAGAACGGAAAATACACAATACCGACAATGGTGACGTCCAATCAAACTATACGAAGGAATATTATATTTTTGAATTCTGTCGATTTTGTGACGCTCATGATAACAGTTTGTTTCAACATACTTTTATAAGAAACACTTTCGTTTTAGCGGATTTCGCGGAATTTAAAAGAAAATTGATTTAATACACGTTATTTTGAGTTACGCTACTTCGACATTTTTATGTCACATCCTATTCTACTATAACGAGGTTTGTATCTAGCTAGTGAGATGCATAATATGTTTTTCTGCGAATCGATATCATTCCAGTATCGTTTACTGGGCTTTAAAATAACAAAAAAAGAAATCATATGAGCATGATATGGCTCACCGCAAGGACCTCTTGATCTCGCCCGCATGATATCTAAGGGCCTCTAAAAGGAATGACCGAAAATCCTTGTATTTTGAACAAGTTAGTATTTCCTAAAGCAATATTGTCTGATGTTAAATTAAATACGTGTGTAAGGAGAACTTCTGCAGCGAAAGGGTCAGAGACGAAGGGTCAACAATGAGTAATGCCCACTTACGTATACCCAACAAAACATGTTCCGTAACTATGACTATTGCTAAAATTGAGAATCACGTTCCTATGGTAACACAGTCAAGCGCTGCCTGTGCCACAGGAATCCCGCATAGCAAAGTACAGTACAAACACTTACTGTTCTAGTTCTGGTTTACACGAGCAACGCAAGAGATAGGAACGTTTCTAATTTCGTTGCGCATGCGCTGTTTGTGCAGTTTTATAACATGCACGTAGTTTTCATCCCTCGTATGGCTCCCAATCCCCCACAATGGGTCAAAATCTCCCGCAATAGATCCCAATCCTTCGCAATGGGTCCCAATATCCCGCAATGGGTCACAATCCCTCTCAATGGGTTATTTTCACCACTCCCTACGGATTTCTTCACGTTGATTAATTAGTCTCAAGGGCAATAATCCGAAGTCCGATTAATGCTAACGATGAATTCAGGTTAAGAATCTACTTTTGAGTAAGTCTAATCCTGGGTCACCTTATCAGTCTGCAAACACTTGGAGTTTATTTGTGATGAAAAACACCGAAAAATAACATGACACGAAATGTCTACTATTTACAAAATAGTCCCTCCAAAAGAAAACTTTAATCTTTTTTATAAATTCCTTCTATAAAAAAATCTAGAATTATTTGAATTTTCCAAACTATGAAATTATTATACACAATGCAAAGATCTGACCAAGCCGTGGCCTAAAATGACTTGTCAATAACTCAGGATTGCCATGACATTGGCCAATCAAAAAAGAGAAAAGCCAGTTATATGTCGGGCGCCTTTGTCTTCCATTCACCGAAATTTTTTTCTTAGATCAGTAAAATTCGACGTATTAAATAATATATCATTCCAACGAAGTTAGAAAGTATGTAACTCGAATGCAGTGTTTTCTAAGAAGTGAAAACGAGCTTAAATATGCATGAGTTAGCTCTGCTTGAAAAAGACGTTTTGGCGCGAATGATAAACAAGATGGTTCAAGTCAGGTCAGTGATGGGTCAATGCCGCCTTAACAAGTTCTTTATCGCCGAGTTAGTCAACCCAAATGTCATCTAAACAGATGTTGTGAACATGTAGGTGTATATCAGCAACGGGTGTTTCAAGCAGGCTTGGAAACGATGACATTACCTTGATTAGAAAGTGTTTTCCATTGATGAAAAGAGTTCTTCGACTTTAGCTTTGTGCTCACCGAATTTTAACCTTTCAAATGTTTTGTCCCAAGAGTTGACCATTCGGAAAGCTCTCGTTGTGATTTTTCCATATTTCGTAGCTTTTAGAATCGTTTTTTTGTATTCTTTTTGATGAAAAAAATGTTTGTCAATCGGCCAGTTTTACTAAAGTAGCGTGACGTCATACATCCGAGACTTCTATTCTATATTATGCAAATTTATGGATTATTTTCCTAATATAATTAGCTTCCCTTATTTTAAATTTAACAAACAAAAAACGTTTTTCGTGTTTACATAGCTTAATATATACACAAGGGAAGTTTGGAAAAAGTCGAGAGCTGTTTTGTAAAACCGAGCCGCACGCGAGTTAGAGACATCATGGATCGTAAAATTTTACGGTCCATGGAGACATCTACCAAACTTCCCGAGTGACCCTTATATTTTTACAGTGTAATCACAAAAAACGTTTTATAATAGTTTTATAAAATAGACAAAATTAATTTGTTTACATAGCCTTATATCAACACGCTGCACAACCAATCAGCGCGCGCATTATTTTTCAGTTACTTTATAAAGTTTTATAGATATTACAATAAATATTATTGGTTTTGCAGACACTACCTTGCTGTAGACCCAGTCCTCCAGGATGCAGGGGGGGCCGAGTACCCCTGGAATCAGGCTGAGTCGCCGTGTCGGTAGCCCCTTCTTCAGCGAATCCTCCAATACAGCTAGTACCAACATTGGCAACAGTATTGGCACTAATCTAAGTGTTTCTGCTGAGATTATCAATACCCATGGCCGTTCACATGGAACCCCATCACCTCCCCCACAGACAAGACACGAGAGAGAACGTACGATAATTACTCGCAGAAATACTCATTATATTATTATATTCATTTGTTATTTATTATTTCATTTCATTTCATTTCATTTCATTTCATTTCATTTCATTTCATTTCATTTATTTCTTTTATTTCTTTTATTTCTTTTATTTCTTTTATTTCTTTTATTTCTTTTATTTCTTTTATTTCTTTTATTTATTTGTATTTTCTTTCATTCATTTATTTGTTGGTTTATTTGTATATTTGTATATTTGTGGTATTTGTGGTATTTGTGGTATTTCTTGTATTTCTTGTATTTCTTGTATTTCTTGTATTTCTTGTATTTCTTGTATTTCTTTCTTTATTATTAATTTTGATTGATTGATTGATTATTTTTGTAATTTATTTTAACAATTTTTAGTTGTTTGATGACAATGTCGTTATTTAACAGGGCGTACCACAGCGCTCAACATGGAATGGCTTAAAAGTTCTGTGAAGCTATTGGAAAGCGCGCTGAGAGAGCGCAACAAACAAATGGACATCCAACGACGAGAAATCGAGTTTTTACGCAAAGAGTTACGAAGAAAAGACGAAGTTATTCGCGAATATGAAAACATTATCAAAGAACGTGAAGACATGGAAAAGAGAGAGCTTGAAATTCTACACAAAGAAATTAGAACACTTAGAATGGATGTTATGTCAAAGGTAAAATATCTCCTTCTCACGCCTCCCCTTCTCTCGCTTCCCCTTCCCTTGCCTTCCCTTCCCTTGCCTCCCCTTCCCTCGCCTCCTCCTCCCTCACTCCGGTGACACGGGTGAAAAACGCACTGCGCATGTTTGGAAATTTGGCGGGAAAGTCGTAGACGCGTCTACTAATAAAAGCATTGGAGATTTACCGGCGTTCTTGTATTATGAGAGTCTCTTATGTATTTTTTGACCAGGAAAAGAAAACAACTAATAAAAGTGATGTGTTAGGAAAAAATAAGCACTAATTTTAAATATTTACTAAACGCCGGTGAATCTCCAATGGTTTTATTAGTAAACACGACGCGTCTACGAAGTTTCCGCCAAATTTCTGAACATGCGCAGTGCGTTTTTCACCCGTGTCCACCCTGGTTACACCAAAGAACAATTCTTCATTGATTCAAGCCACAACTTGTTAAATCTGAATTACTCGTGGTCGCTACGCCATGCCGGTATAGTAATTCAGTGTTACACGCAACAAGATATTCTGTGGTCGTATTTCATTAAGAAACACTTTAACGGAGTCTAACCAACGGCGGTGGGTTACCACCATCTCTCTATCGGCGTCTTTGATGGACTATTATCAAAGTAATCCCAAGCGATATCACTCTGTGAGATTAGTTCTCGAGATTGTATATAGTATATCTATATTAATTTTGGCCATCTTGTTTACTGAAAATTATAATGTATAAAGTCAAAGAATGGTTTTCCAATGTTTAGTGATATGTACTGGATGATGTTTATGCCATTCTAATTCCTTACAGACCTACAGGCATATGTGCGCACATATAGTTTTTTAGTAATTTAGCTGTCATTAGGTCTGTCTTTTATTGTTTCATATCGCTGTAGCATTGTAGGGGCTTTCCCAAATGCATTGAAAACATGCACGAATAACACTGACCCCTCCCCCACCCCGTACACACACGCACTATTACCCCAACCCACATAAATCATGGCTTTAAGTAAATGGAGGATGTAACTATCTTGTTTTTATTTATTGTTATTTTTTTTATTTTCTATAATAGTACCATACTTTATTCACTGGCATGCTCGCTTCTACATCACGATTAACCTGCTGTCATTATTGTCGCCTCTGTGTCATCCCCCACTGAACCCCCCACTGTTCCAGTCTCTGTCTCGCCCAGCCTCTCTTTGATTAAAATTATTAAAATACTGACCCCGTATTCATATAAATCCAGTCTCTGTCTCGCCCAGCCTCTCTTTGATTAAAATTATTAAAATACTGACCCCGTATTCATATAAATACCATT
>JAUPMF010053562.1:0-14889 GCA_031471435.1 Stomphia didemon | reverse complement strand
AAATAACAGCTGGCAGTGGTATTGAAATGTCGTTTCATACCCACACTATACCAGAATCCTTCACGGGCAACTTCGTTTTTTAGGATTCTAAAACTAATTTCAATGAAATTTCGAATGAATTCTGTTGCGTAGGTTAAAATCTTCACTACGCTAGATACTTCATGTAAAGTCGATTATTGTTGACTCTTCTTTCTCTGCGGTCATTTGTTGGAATATTTCAATTCCTTTTGGAAGTACACAATAAGCGGCCATATATGAAGTACCTACCGCTTAGTTAGTATCCATACCAGTGTTATGTACAGAATATCATAGGGATGCTAGAACTGATTCAAGCCCCGAATACTTTGTTACCTTGTCTAACCTTTCAGGTGGCAATTACCCAGGAGTGCACCGCGACCTTTGTGATCTAGCGTAAAGGTGCGCATGCGCAGCCCTTTTTTTTTAAATAAACGCACGACTTTCTCTATGGGTGAAGGTCTCCTATATCGTCTAATGTTATAAGCACAAATACTTAGTGAATATTCATTGCGGTGATTTACCAAATTCCGTGGTTACTTTGTGTGCGAAAGTGAACATAGCTAACTATAAAGAACCGACATTCTTTCTACTGACAATCACAGACCAAACGAATAGGTTAATAAAGCGAAGGAGTAGTAGAAAAACGCATGGCTGTGAGATATATACATATATATTGAAAACACACATATATATAATCGGTCAAAGTTGGTCTCTAGAAAATAGGTTTAGCTATGTTTGGAAGGAAATGTCATAATTAGCGATCATTTTGTTTTCAAGAGTAAATGGCTACAGACCAGTTGCTATTACAGACTATGGATGAAAACAATGTTGGCCCAGGTAAATATATAATGGACACCAATCTACACTAACCAAGATATCTATTCTGCCGTCCAACAGTCTAGATCATGACGATTACTACCATTAACGAGGGATGAATAAAGAAATCTTGTTTAAAAATCCTACCGAATATAAATGGTAAAAAAATTATCACACTCGAGTTCAAAGTTACGAAATTCGACAACCTAAAATTTCAAAGATGAGCATCTACTTCAGCGAAAATGCGAAAAAAAACTTTTGCAAAGCAAAGCAAAACAATAAACACTGATGTCCAAACGAGCATCATAAAACAGAATTAAAAATTTTCAAAATTGGATAATAAAAATCTAGAATTTTCTGCGCATGCGTGCTAGCAATTCCAGCGAAGTTAACGTCACAAAAGCGGATGTTTTTTTTGTATTTGTTTAAAGTTATTTTCTTTGTAACCATGAAGGTTCTGTGGGACCCTATAAACGGCTTCAAAAATGCTCAAAATTAAAATCAACTTATTGCAAGAAATTGAACATTGAACGCAAGTCACTCTTTTTGGATGTACAAATATTGGTTCTTCCCTTCTCGCAGTGAATAGCCTAAAATGTAATCAATCAATACCGGAGTGATTTTCAACTCGTCTCAATTGTTTACAGAAAAATAAACCAATTATAATGAAAACTGGGACTCACGCCCCCCACCCCATCCCCCAAAAGGACAAAACAGCTAATGACCGAATACGATTACCCGACAAAAGGTTGAACTATTAATAAATGTATTACCATACTATACCTTACGCAACATACCGTTTACGTATGAGTGGAAACGTTACTGTAACAAAGCAATTTGATTGGTCAATTGGTGTTTTCGCGCGTCCTGATTGGTTCATAATCAAGCCATTCCAGTGTCATTGTACCGTAACAAGACAATGTGATTGGTCGATTAGTGTTTTCGCGCGTCCTGATTGGTTTATAATGAAGCCATTACAGTCACCGTAACGGTCTTCCACTCATACGAAAACGACCCTATATATCTACTAAAACACCATAAGCGTGGTTACTCAGCTACCTGATTGAGAATTCAATAACTTTTGCCTGACTTCCCTTATCTTCATCTGCAAGTTGTTTTTGTTGGGGAACAGCTGAGAATGGTCTTGTTGGAATTCGGCCGTCGCACTTTCAGAAGGGAAGTACCCGTTCTCCTTCAAGAGCTCCATGACGAGACCGCGTCGCTGGTCTTGATTTTTTCGCGTGTGATTTTCCGTCTCACTCTTCGTGGCCTCTGCGTCGCCCGCACTTTTCTGTTGGAGCGCAGCAGCTTCAGCTAGAGCATCCAAGCTCATATTGCTTGGCATTGTTGGACTGGTTATATACCTCTCTCCACCCCCCTGGGGGTTCTCGGCGTCCCCGTCTGTCAGCTTAGACTGCTTTGATGAGTATCGAATTTTGTGGCTTGGCGGTTTGAAAGCGCTCGTTCCAGGCCTCAACAGCCGTTTTTCTTTGGGGATTTTCGGATTGAACTCCGGTAAGTCTGCAAATTGCTTCTTGAAGTTAACATCAGTGAGGACTCTATAGATATAGGGCGCGTTGTTACAGCAGGATTTAACACTACAAAAAACCCTTTCCCTTGGGTTTTTTAGAAGTCTTGGACTGACTAGAACTGGTACTGAAGACTTGTTCACTCTTTTCTCGAGCGCCAAATCGCCGGCCACATTTCTAGCGGCTTAAAACCCCCATTATGATTTGAAAGAGGTACAAATGAAGTAAGTACTTACGCTTCCATGCCGTCATCTACAAATCGTTTCAGGATACTCGGCGAAGTCACGCAGCCTTGCGAAGATCCGCCATTGCTCTCGTTGAGTTCAGCTTGATCTTCGTTGGCAGTAAAGACGATCTCACCTCCAGAATGTTGCGACGATTGTGTCGGTTTAACTCGTGAATCAGAGTCACACAGCAACCCTTGCGAGGCCTGGAGACACGCCGTGCTTTCAATGCAGCTGCTCACAACTTGAGGAGCACTTTCATCGCCAGTTGACTTCACAGGACTCGGAAGATTTTGAGCAAAGTCTTGTCCCACATTGGAGCTCGGCAAAGGTCTAGAAAACGTACTGGTTGTCACGGCTACGAAGGGTGGTGTTTTAGGGGCCACACTCTGGAACATGGGGGCAGAGGTGGTCTGTCCTGAGGACACCATTTGCAGGGGCCTTATTTGGATGTGCCCCTGTGTACCAGACATGATTCCCCATCCATCTTTGGAGGTGCTGCTAGGAGTATGCTGGGCCATTCCTTGTAATGCTGCGGAGGCACCATACCCTTCAGGTCCCATGGCGATCACTCTTGACGCCCCTGCAGGTTTTGGAGCTCTTTGGAAGCTCGACATGCCAGTGGCAGTGGCTCCGCTTGGTAGGGGGGCGATGTTCTTGAGCTGCGTCTTCCTAGTGGGGGAGGACTGGGGGCTTTGCGATGGCCCTGGATGATGTAAAGTGTTCTGATGAAGAGTGGTCACCGCCTCGAAATGCACATTAGGCCTCACGGGCACTGGCGTCGAATACGAACTAAACGGAACGCTATCGACCCGACTGTTTTCCGGCACTCCCCGAAGCTGAGCCGACGAAGCTTGCAAATGAACACCAGAAAAACTCGAGAATCCACTGGCAGATGTTTTACTAAAACCAGGGTTCGCGTCCTTAACGTTCGGAGCAGAGCCTGGTAAGGAATGCATCTCTTTATACGACTGGCCCCCAGTAAAAGACGAACCCCTCGGCAAGATCTGATTCTTGGAAAACTTCGGTCTGAACACCGACCCCTTGGGCTTGAAGCTGCCACTAATCGTCAGCCCTGGCGAAGAGGATTTGGTGCAAGGCGCACCGGACGGGCGAACAAACCTCTCGGTTTCTTCAGTCTCGATTCTACTGCTCGATATCTGCCTGTGCGTCATGAACGCTGGCTCGACCACTTTGTGTGAATCCTGCGGCATGGTTTCTGCCTTGGACTGCACAGTGTTGCTGGTTATGGTGGACGTGACTCTGGAGGAGACGTCGGGTGTCCGCGCTCTTCTCGTGAACGGGATAGGAGAGTACTTTATCTTGCCCACATCGGGTGTGAGACTTCGCTGAGGAAAGCCTGTAATAGCAGGCGAAAAGCGCTGCTGAGGAAATACTTTTTTCTCGAAGTCTTCGTCGTCAGAATCGTCGAACGCTCCCTCGTTCTCGTCCATGTTTTCGCGGCATTCAAGCTCGACAGACCCTTCGTCTTCACTGTCTTGTTGGTCGAGAGTTGGGGAGGGCAGAGTCGCCGGTGGAAGCCAGGTTTCGACTTGTTCTCGTTCAGCTAATCTCGTAGAACACATCTAAAGTTGAGCACAACCGTTTAAATATCTACATATTTTAGCACGGTAATAAATACGAAAATCTCGCTCTTCACCTGAGAAACTGAACAAAATATCCCAACCCCTCCCATTCATATTTACCTGTGCTAGTTCAACCAAAGCCTGTGGGGACTCAAGTCTCTGTGGCTGTGGCGTGAATGGTCTTTGCACCGACTCACGGTACTCCCCCTGGTGGATTGGTGTGCTCTGAGATCTCTTACAGCGCATTTTGGGTTTGACATCCTCTACATTCTGATCAAAGTGAATAAATGAAAGTCAAAGAAAGTTATATCCACTACAGCGACTCCAAGCCACAGTGATTAACATATGTATGATGAAGGGCGCAGGAGAAATGGGATGTACACCTCTTTCATAATGGCCGACAGTGCGGTTAACCCTGGTGACGAACGGCATGAAAGCGAGGATATAGAGGCCTCATGTTTAACCTAACCCATGTCAATTACCTTTGTTTCGCTGTACTCATACGATCCAGTAACTAAACCTGGTCAAAACAACATACAAGAACAAGTCAGTTGGTGAGCATGTGATAAATCTCACCAGACAAAACATAGATTACCTGCAGAGTCTGACAGTTCCGTTCGGTCAGAATTCTTCCTGGGAGACTTTTTTCTATCTTTGCTGCACCATTTCCAATCAGGATGGGCTTTGTAGTGAGCCTCCTTCACCTAGAAAATAGCATAATGTTAGCAAACTCTTGTAAATCTCTTGTCGCTTCTATGATAGTTTGTTCCCTGGGAATTATTAGGGGTGTCATAGAGATTGGGGATGCAGTTCGACAATGACGACGATGACAATGGTGTTAATGATGACGATAATGCTGTTGATGGTGCTGATGATGATGTTGATGATAATGCTGATAGTGCTGATGATGATAGGAATTAATCACAGATAGTTTAGCAATTGTTCAAACCTGTGCCGCAAGATCATTATATCTCTGTTTTTCATCTGCTCCCATTGCATACCACCACTCCCCAAGAATTTTACTGACCGTGCGGTTGTCTTGGTGAGGGTTACGCTGGTGAACAAGGGACCTGTGTCTCTTACTGAAGATCATGAATGCATTCATTGGTCGTCTGATATGATCCTACAACAAAGAAAGCAATGTTTAGAATCTATAAAGTGAGTATTTACATGTACCATTCATCCATTCTAGAATAATAACTAAAAGCTATTAAAAAGTCAATACAATGTTGTTTGTGATTACCAAATACTGTTCAAATCTGAGCTTAAGGCTCATGGGATTATTAATGACCCAATGTTTAATGTCTCACAATAGCCCAAGAAAATAATTTCCTCAATACTTTTTCCAAAATTGTAGTCATTATATTTCATAAACATGAGCAAATATTTTACATTTCACAGTCTTGAATTATTCTGCAAAAATCACCATAAAAGGAAGATATTTTTTTACTGTCAACAAAACCATAGAAACATTATTGTGGTGTCTTTAAAATGTGCATAAAGTGTAACCAAGCATGAAATGAAACTGTCAAATTCTAAGGCTCGAGTGAAAATTGACATAAGATAGAACTGTTTTGACTACAAGCAACAACTGCCAAGTCAAAAAAACATAACATACAGTCTGACAACATTAATGTCGTAAAATATTTCATCAATAAATATTGTGAAAAGAAATTGCCAGTGGATAACATTTTTTATTGCTGACACAGCCTGAACTTGCGAGCAAGGAAGCAGTTCTAATTTATACACATAGGCCCTAAAACTTGCTTACATAAACAAAATATCTAAGTCACAATAACTACCTCCCTTATCCACTACTAATATAACCTGAAATATTTTTGATAAAAATATAATTCAACTGTGAAAATTGTTAGAAATAAATGTCCATATTTCACTGTCCATATAAGTATAATAAATCTTAACACATAGGTAAATTATTCTAAAATATATTTGGTATACATATACATGTATTTCCTTTAGCTCAGAAGCTGAACATACAATACTTGTATATGACTGTGTTGTCCTTGAGCTAGGAAAGTATTTTATTCATGCAAGACTATAAAATATACCACACATAATGTATAGCTCGGTTTGTTGGTCTGTCAGAATATTATTCCAATCTCTGAAGTAGCAAACAGCATTGAATAAACATGACTTCAGGATGTGAAACCTCACGGAAAAGTATGATGCAATATGTACAATGTACATGTATGGACAAACACTGCTCGCCTATGTGTCAAATTTTTTTTCTTGACAAAAAAAATGTAAAAGACACATTTAATATTGAAAATTATTCACACTATCTCTCTATGATAATCTTATGAGGTCTTGTCTATGAATATGCAATTTAAATATGTTGTCTACACTGCTGTGAATTTTGAATTTGTGATATAAAGTAAATAATTTTTACAGAATATAAATAATTCTAACACCAACAAATACTACATGTAAAAAATAATGGATAAATATTTTTCCCTTTACTGTAATGGAACATTAGTGTACTATCTTTTCAATCCAATAATACATGTACAATGACAAATGAATACATGCATACACTCAACAAAGAGGAAGCCTCCCAAAAACAAATACAATGTATATAATAAGCCATCATAATGGAACGTTAGTGTAGAAGTATAACCCCCAAAACATTTCTTAATAGGATAAATAAATAGAAGCTTTTAGATGACAGTTGGTATTTGTTTATTCAGTAACACTTTGACAGCTAGTACAATCATGCAGCTAAATTGAGGACAAAGGATTTTAAACTTGTGAATAACTAATGAAGCAGAGGAATTAGAAATATGAAAATACAAGTTATATCCATTTACTAAGTACTGCGTGTTAGGAAAACATTTTCACATTATTGGTGAATGTAAATTTGAAAATGACTTTAAACATGACTTGAAAATAAATTAGAAAACTGGATATGAACTATATGCTACAATGAATATCTGTATATTTGTCATATCTTAAAATTATTCTCTGGGATAAAAATTCAACAATATGTAAAAATCAATAAAGAATGCACTCTCACATCAAACATTTCAAAATAATAAAATACCAGCAAATCCTGAGATCAAATTACTGTTGCTAAAAAAAATATATATTCAGGACATAACCTTCAAAGGACATATTATATAATCAATTTCACCTAGATGCAACAGACACTCATGATTTTAAATATGCTTTAAGGAGAAAGCAAGGACAGTCATTGGAAAGTATATATCTGAAATATTATATCATGATAATTTGCTTTTTAAATCAGAAGAAAAAAATATTATATAAAATTTATACCATATGTACATGTAACTCTACGTGTACATATAAATGTGTTTCTATCTACAAACATGTGACATAAATTCTGAATTCAGAAAGGTGTTTGTTGTTTGTTCTAGGCATTGTAAAAAGGTTGGCAGGCATCCAACACAACCGGAAAGAAAATATAATCAATGTTCAAGTTTACAATCTTTCCATTGCTAAAAGCATGCCAATCACGTACAGTACAAGTCACTTCAGTGGTGTGTTATGGCAACATACTAATACATGTTCACTTTAACATGTTGAATACATGTTTACTATGAACTTTTGCATAGTTACCAAAATATTTTCGCAAGATCTCCAGATAGTTGGCACACCGTCATCCATAGTTATCTACTGAGGTTCATTACTACATACTTGAGTATTGCCTGGAATAAACCTAGTCCACTTCCCTTCTATCAGTTCAAATAGTATCAAAAACCTCAACTTCCTAAAATCAGTTTGAAAATTTTAAATAAACTTGCTCTAATAAATGTACTTGTATCATCGACATAACAGCGAGTTGTTGTTGTTATTGACTCATACTTTCTGAACATTATATAGATGGACACTGGCAAGGTAAGTTTAACACATATACATGTACACATTTATTCATACATGTATGTACACTCACACATGTATCATTATTTTAATATAATCTTACTGTATCTAATGTACATGTACCTTACATCTACTAAATAATATAGCTTTTTTTGTGTTTACTTAGCTCTATAAATGGGATTATTATATGTGGTATATTTGGCTTTTAAGCGTGACATAAAATCATGTGCTCCAAGGTATTTCAATGCTCAGATGAATCAATGGGAAGAAAAAATATCGCTGATAAACAATGGATATTTTCTCAAGTTTTTAGATGATTTTTAGTAATGTTGTTTGATATATGGAATTTGAAAATAAATGTTAAACTTGTTGAATAAAACTTGACACTGGACTCAGGGGATGGGGGTGAGGGGATTACAGTTTTAATAATGTTACCTTAGAATCTTTGCCTTCTTCTTTGCCCTCAGAACGAGTACGCTTCCTGGAAGAACCAGCACCTCCAGCCTCTACATCAAAATGAGCACTACTTTCGTCAGATAACCCTGAAGCTTGCAGCTCTTCATCCTCGCCATGCAGTTCTGCTTGCACAAGTGATGACTGTAGCTTGGTAGAATCACTTTCACTCTCTCCTATTTTTTCCGTCTGATCCTGATCCGATCTTTCTTTGGAAGGTGTAAGCACTAAGTGTGGTAGTAATGTAAGCCATGGATTTACAGCAACTTCAATAACTTTGACTTGAGCACTGGGAATTTGGAGGCTGGGCACATACTCTATAGCCTTGTTTGTGTCTGATGTATTTACATGTGTTTTCGAGTATGAAGAACTCTTTGAATTATCTTGTCTGCTGGACTCTTTTTGTTTGACTTCACCTACATGTGTTAAAGTCTCCTTAATCTCTAAGCTACAAGTTTCTTGCCTTGGTTGACTCTGAATTACTGGGACAAAGGTACAGCTAGATGTCACAGGAAGTGACTGAGGAGGGATAGGTGAGTACATAACTCTAGCTACTTTAGCTTTGGGTGGTGTGATTGCAGATGGTGCTGGGATGGGTGAAAATGTTCGTTTAGCAGAAATTGCAGGTGGTGTTGGTGGGACAGGAGAATTGCTTCCCCCAGCTGGTGGAGATATAGGTGAAAATGTTCTTTTTGTTGGAGTAGTTGGCGAAAATAAAGGTGATGGTGAGGTTATAGATGGGGTGGCACTACCCAGTTCATCTCGGCAGTGAATACCAGAGTCAGGGCTGACAGTATTGGTTGAGTTTGTTCCATTAAAGAATGGAGACAACAATTCTGTGCTTGATGACCTACCAGATCTTGGTGTGGCAGCCTTTATGGTAGATTTATGGGTACCAGAATTTTGGAAAGTGAAAGCAGGAGAGACAGGTAATGGTGTTGCTGGTGTGGCACATCGAGAGTTACTAAGTGAAACCAACATTGCAGCTGCTTCTTGCTCTTTGTCATCAAGGTTTCTGTCTGTAGAACTTGCATTGACCTCCCCCTCAACACTCCCCTCGCTGTCACCAGACTCCCATTCTATCTCTCGTCCATGCAGTGTTCCCTTTTTGCGGCCAGGAATGCTACTGAAGCTCTTTAACGACTTTCCCTTGAGAGACAAATGCCGAGAGCAGTATCCTCTTCTTTGTGACTCTTTGTTGCAATTTTCACGTGAACATAATCTTCTCCACTGCTTTCCATTAAACTTTTTCCGGATGCCATTAGGCATTTGTACTATGTCGCCTTTCTTATATTTTTGTTGTGTTGGAGTAGGGGTACGGGAGACAAGTTCAGTCCTTGGATTCTTGGAAGGTGATGTCCGCCAAGACCTTTGGTTATTGTTCAGAGCAGTTCTGCTCTGAGAATACATTTCACTTGCTCCCTCTATTTCTTCATCCGATATTGCACTATCAGTATTTTCATAATCATTACCTCCAATGGATTCTTGAAAGGCTAACTGCCTAGCAACCCCTTGTTTCTTAGACAGTGTTGGAGATAGAAGATTCCTGTTACTGTAAGAAGCATTGGCATCATTACTTGAGATAGATTTCTTCGACATATTCCCGGTAGTATTAGTGCCAACTTTTCTTTTCACATCGTTGGGGGCATGTGCGGAACCAGCTGAAGACAAGGGAGGCAGAAAAAGATCGTTCCTCGCCAATGTTTTTTCATTACTTTCCGATTCCTTCTTGAAATCTTCTTGTCTTTCGGGTTTTTGAACAGAGTTTTTATGATAGGGGCTTAACGTCGTCCTTTGAGCATGGGGATCGTTTTTTATTTCTTGTCGGTTAAATTCACTGTCGTCGTGTTGTTGTTGTTGTTGATTGGATTTGGCTTGACAAATTTTACTAGTAACCCGTCGAACCCTTGAGCCACTTCGTCTGTTCATGATCGAGTTAAGTTCTGAAATTAAAGGAAAACAAGAAGATGTCAATTCGATGACCCCTTCTTGAGTAAATCTGGTGGAAAAACAAAGGAAAATATTCCTGCCCAAACGTAGTAAGTTACCATCGTCAATGGAGTAGCAGAAGCGATTCCACATTTTCAACTCAAAAACACAATTGTTTTCTTCTGGTAACTTAAATCTTAAATCATAAAACTAGAATTCTACAGCTTGAATTTGGACGTAATTGAATACCTAGATTTTCTAGTATTAAGAATTGAGTCACTTCTAATTACAAACAAGAAAGAAATTCATGTCCGGTGACTTGAAAAACATCATTTTTTACGCGGCGAAGAAGAAACGTAAAGTTGAAGCGATTGTCGCGAAAATCATGTCGACGGTCGAGAAAAGGTTGATTGAGATCTTCGCTGCCAGCAGATGAGGATTTGGCCGCATAAAAGCTAAATAATCATCGAGTTGGGTCAAATTGGAATGCATAATATATGAACTCGTATCGATAAACTCTCGGCGAAAAAAGAAACTCGGCCGTATCAGCAATAAGGAGCCACATTGAACGAATGTGTTTGAGAAACTCGCTTATTTAATTGTACCAAAGACGATCCTTCTAGATATACACTACCAGAAAGAAGAATAAAACCCGCTGTAATAAAGACTGAGCTGGTAAACTGATGACCAAAGCGAAAAGCCAGCCCTCGCCAGCTGACAACAGTGACTGTAAATAAGCTACAGATAAAATTTACCCACGAATTTTCGACCACGGATTCCCCCGATTGCCTTACTATACCTTGATGTTTCCTTACAAGTGGTAATGTCTGGCCTGCTTCGATACGTGAAAACATACGAGTACTCCACGGACGAATGGTTCGAGGAAAATTCCGTTTAGTCAATAGTGGTAGTGAATAGGTCCAGGCTTGCCCATGCAGCCGTCTTGATCTAGTAAAACGAAGGAAACTTTGTGAAGAAACGCTCGCTCGCCACCACGGCCGATCACTGGCCTATTCTTCGCATTACTTGCTCGGTCCTATCCCTAAAAGCGGAACAGATAACGAGTTAGGTAACGTTCCCTTCTGCTGGGGTTAAAGGCGATAAACAAGCTCGAACGTATTCAAGAGAAACGAAAATTCAAGCGACCGAAACAACGTCAAGAAAATAAGATTGAAATCACAACGTCCATGAGATCCAAACCGCAGGATTTACCGCAGTTTAGCCAGCCGCTCGACACTACAAACGTCAATACTACAATAAAATGGACTTACAGTGGAAATCTGGCGATTTTGTGGGGCCAGATTTCAAGCTCTGTTCCTTGGATCGTAAAGGACCTGATAGTGAATTAGTGAATGAGTTTGTTGCATATGTGAGCAGAATAGAACGAGCGTTGTGATTGGTGGATACGTCCTAACTAAAGACTCATGTTAATTGATCCCTTTTCGACCAATCAGCGCCCACTTCATAAAGAAGTACAAGGAAATTGCACTTCAATTTTCGACCGTCATCAAGCGAAAAAAGATTAGGGAAACAAAATCGTTATCTTTATTATCATTTTTCTTTATCATTGAAGGCAGTTTTTTTAGGAAACTCTCTAAGAACTCATTTGCGTGCACCATAACCTTGGTTCGACCTTGGGATGTTTACGGCGTTGCATTTCACTTTCAGTCAACATCAAACTCAAATAGCATATATTATAATGCAATATTTTAGAGCGATCCAATAACAGCTGTTTAAGGCTTCTGTCAGCTCTCAAAACGTTAAGGTTTTCAACGTTTTAAAATAAAATACATGTTGGCCACAACATGGCAGAACCAGTTAACCCCAATTTATCGGTTTTTAACTGTGCGATTAGTTGTTTCCTTTATCTAAAACCAATCTTAGAAGTGTTTGGCAAAAATATGGTATGTCACATGACACTGTAAGAAACTTGAATCTTAGTTTTCAGCTTCTGAAATAATCAACAAAAGGAAAAGAATACTTATTATGAGGTGAAAATCGTGAGGTTACTGTCGTGTCTGTTGCAGCACTGGTACCTGTGACGAAATATTCAAATGAAGTTGCAATTAGGCGATATTGATATTGCAAGCAAAATTCCAAAGAAATCACAAAAATAATGCTAAGAAGTTTCGGTTTTTATGTAAATTATAGTTTCATTTTGAGGCGTTTTGTTTCGAAAGACCACAATAAAGTAGTACAAGCCTGAGTCAATTTGAATTCATCAGAGATGCTTAGAATACTGTAATATCTAATTAGCCATAACAAAAAATACAAATTGAAGAGTTAAAGTATGACACTTCATGTCAGTTTGAAGGTCCGTGCTAAAATTAATCCTGGCCAAGAATGACTTTGGTTTCTCAGAACTGACAAGACCGTTTCCGAAAACCTGCCAGGGTCTATTTTTTCATCATGTTATGCTTCAACCAGCCTGAAAAGTAAAATAACTTTCCAATCAAATATTGACAAAGCAACATATTGTCCCTGAAAGACTGGATTATCGGCCTGTGTTCATTAGACCTAAATCACTGTCAGTTTTCTCAACCACTAACGCACATTTTCAAATCAACTCGGGTGAATTGACACAACGCTGTAGCCGTTATCCATAACACAACAACCACAAACAGTGTACACGGTGTCGCTTGAAATGTTTGTATAGCTAATTTTAATCTATATACCAATAGAATTTTAACTTTTGGTTTTGTCGGGTTAGACACACAAGTGTGTGCAAAGCCGGGTGTTTTAATTTTACAAAGTAAAACAGATTAATGCTTTGTCAACTGGCTTTTCCATAGCATAACTGATGTCTTTTTCTTTAGCCCTTGTTAATGAGTGACGTTGAGTATAATGCATTCAGTAATACTATTATGATGAAAATAAACTTGCAACGTCCTATTTTTATTCTGTAGTATTTTTAGTGGGAAATTATTAGTTCTTCTTTCTTCCTTTTTTCATTCCTTCAATTAGAACACAGGAAGCCCAACAAACAAATGGCTGCCATTTGACATAACATTAGCTCTTCCTTACCCTCTCCCCCATAGTTTAAATTTTCATTCACAATACACGTCAACTTCGGTTTAGTTCAAAGCGCGGCAACAAAGACTTAATAATCGATTTGTTTTTCTGTCTTTCTGGAGAGAAGTAAACATAAATATTCTCGTATTTGTTAAGTTATTTATTTATTTAAGTTATTTATTCAACTCAAACAGATTCAGAGAAAACAATGTTCCCATTCACACTTTTAACACATTGGAAAAGCGACAGTGATTGCACCCGTTGTTATTTCAAATATTTACGCCCAAAAGCATGATTGACACTCTAATAATGACACTCTCTTCGTAGAGACCATTCATTGGCTCATTGGCTCATGTCACATTTAAATAGTTTTCGAGACTTTAGGCGCGAAATTCTAGTCGCCCTCCATGCAAACTTGAGAGCGAGCGCGAGCCAACAAACACAGGTAAGATATCTATCATTTGCTCTGTACTTAAAAACCCTTTTTGCTCCCAAAAAATAGAAAAAAGTACATTGGGAGTCTTGAAGATATCGAAGTGTACATTGAACTCATTGTTTCTTCTCTTTTGTTTGCCAAAACTGTACGGAAAATTTGTAAAATAATCTTTGATGATTCGAAGCAACGTGTGAATTGGCACATTGAAACTTTTAACATTTCTATCTGCAAGCGTCTTCGTTTTAGTTTACAGACCGTTACTTAGCAGTTTTTTCATTCAAAAAAGTGTGTTTACTTCATGCAGTAGATCAATTGTAGATAAAGTATCCCTTCATTTTTCTTGCAGGATGTTTTGCTTTTTGCCGGTCTTTTAGATTGCTTTATCAGAATTTTTTAACCAGAAAAGAAGCAACGAAAATGGCGCGAAAATATATTTTCAGTGAATTAAAAGATGTTCTAACAAAACTTATACACAAGTCGTTTTAACTGCTAACCCTATAGCTAACCCTAACCCATTATTTTTACTTTTGCACTTTCTGCCAAATGACATTAATGCTTGCACACACGTTCTCACTGCGCACATCGCCGGGGACGTCCCATGCCGAGTTCCATGAGGAGAAAATAATATTTTACAAGACAAGTTTACGGCGTATACCAGAGCCGCAAAGAAGATTTTTGATCTCACTTATGTTCATTATTTGTCCTTGACTTCATTTTCTATTCCGGGGAGGTAGTCAAACAAATGCACCATCAGGGATCATTGCGGGGGATTGGGACCCGAGGGGGATTGGGACCTGCGCCCATATTCGGAAATTCAAAAATTACAGCTTGTGAGACTTTCTTGATTATTTTCTCTTGTAATTCTCAATTAATATAAAAAAACAATATAGAAAATTTAAAAATAAGAAAAAAACAGAAGAAAAAAAACCCGTCGACACTAGGATTCGAACTTGCATAACAAAATGGGAAAATGCTAAAAATATTCAAAAGTGAAGGGACGATACTTCCAGACACTGTATACAGGCTGA
>JAUPMF010053228.1:0-28847 GCA_031471435.1 Stomphia didemon | reverse complement strand
GTAAACTTTACATAAAACCTTCAAAACAAGCATTATATGCCACCTCCCTGTAGTTGCCATTGTGTTACAGCAATATATCATCATCATCATCATTATCATCATCAACAACAACGTCATGTTCATCACTGATTTTTTTAAACCATAACTGTAAACATGTTTCCTCTCTTTACCTAGTGTGGTTTGAAATGGATCAAAAGAAAAACACCAATGTATATGTATCAGGTAATATTATAAAACAAATCACCACAACAAACTGTGATTGAATTAAAAAGAATACAACCTATACCTGGGCAATCCAATGAAGCCATTATGATATGTCTTAATGATTAACAGAAAGCAGACTATGTTATCTAATCACACTAATCTACTTATTATTTGAAGGTCTTCCATCAGAGACAACAGAAGATGAGTATGTAGAAATTATGTCAAAGTATGGAATCATAATGGAAGATCCTGATACAAGTGAGAAATCACATTTAATTTGTCTGATTTATATCATAAAATCATTACAATCCCAAGTTTCAGTTTCATTTATTTCACACACCAAATTGAAGTATAAAAGTCAAAGTTTTACTCAATTTTTTTCCAGACAAGCTTAAAATTAAGCTTTACAAAGATGAGAATGGAAAACCCAAAGGTGATGGTAGATGTTGTTATTTAAAGGTTAGTACTATTGTATCATCATCATCATCACTGTCATTATCATCATCATCATCAATTGTTGATTATTTGTTTCTATTAATCAGATAGAAAGTGTTGCTCTTGCCATTGAAATGCTTGATGAATCTGATTACAAAGGAAGCACACTCCATGTTGAACAGGTAACACGACCTATAGGCTTGGTACTGAACAGGGCGTTTTATTGACACCTAGTTACTATGGTTACTATTCCATAAATACCAGTACTCTTAGTGGTTTCTATGGCATGTATAGATCACGCCATTAAGCAGATCTATATACATGCTGCTCTTTTGACTTCTTTGATATTTTTGGTATATATTGACTATAGTTCTTCCTTGTACTTTAGGCCGAGTTCCATTTAAAGGGTAGCTTCAACCCTTCACTGAAGAAGAAGAAGAAGAAAAAGAAGAGAAAGCCTGGTAAAGGCCAGGATAAGTAAGTACAGACCAGGAAAATTAAGTTAGACTGGGACTGTGATGTCAAAATGTTCCATGCATTATGTTTACCATGCTAAAGTCTTTCTATTGTGTTTGTTTTTGGGTAGGCTACTGGACTGGGTTGACAGGGATGTCAAGAAACCTAAGAATGAGAGAGTTGTTATAATAAGAAACATGTTCAACATCAAAGACTTTGAGGTAAATGTTTACTACTAGTTAAACTAATCAGTCATCTATTAGTAAATAACTGGATATCTCTTGTATATCACAGAGACAACCGCCGTTGATATTGGAGCTGCGAAATGATCTGAGGAAGGAATGCGACAAGTATGGTGATGTCAGGAAAATCATTGTTTTTGACGTAAGGACCAGCAGACATTGCAGTTATTCATTCATTTGTTCCTTCTTTCATTCATTCTTTCATCTGTTTTTTCATTTGCTCTTTCATCCGTTCTTTTACTCGTTTTATATTTGTCCTTTTTTGTAGGTCCAGTTGCTTCAATCAGTTATTCATTTATTCATTCATTATGTTTTTTTGTAGAGAAATGCAGAGGGAATCTGTTCAGTTTCATTCAAAGAGCATGAATCAGCAGACGCCTGTATAACTGTGAGTATAGAAGTCTGAACTCCAACATGTGATCAACAGCATGGTACATGTGTTTGTTTCTCTTTCTAAGAAATCTGGTCAATGTTTCTTTTGTCAGGTCATGAACGGTCGTTGGTTTGCGGGCAGACAACTAGTAGCAGGGAAATGGGATGGTGTAACGAACTTCAACGTACAAGAATCAGATAAAGACGTTGAAGACAGAATGAAGAACTGGGAAAACTACTTGTTGGGTGATGAGGAAGAGGTAATAATGGTGACGATGATGACGATGATGACGACGATGATGACGATGACGATGATGATGACGATGATGACGATGATGACGATGATGACGATGATGACGATGATGACGATGATGACGACGATGATGATGACGATGATGACGATGATGACCGACGATGACGAGTGATTATGGTTATGTTTGTAACATGGCCTTGCTTTATGGACAACAGGTATACCTCAAAAATCTCGTTTGTTAACTTGTTTCGGTTTGTTTAACACAGGTCAACAAAACTACAACATCATCAGCACCAACAACAACAAAAGCAGAAAGTTAAGCCTCACACAAACCAAGTATGTGTATTGTACTAATGGGAAGCCTGTGTTGTGGTGTTGAGATGGCTCGGTGGAATAATTATCATGTGGTGCTGCGAAATATGCGACAAATGAGAAGAAAACTAATTCCAAATCTTTTTCAATTTTTATAAAAAGAAAATGTAAACAAACTTGTCAACATCGAGAGAACAGTTGGTGTGTCAATATTTATAATGTACTAAACGTCTGCTATAAAAACCAATAAACGTATACCTCTTTATGGTAGTGGAAAAAATTAACAAGAAAACGCTATTCGATCTGTACGGAAAAAGCGCCATAACTTTAGGGAACAAAATATGAATATCAAAGAGAAAATTTAGAACGGAAAACAAAAAAATGACGCGATGTTGCGCGTTTCTATTGGCTTAGAAAGGAAGCCATTGTAATACTGTGCTGAGTGACAGTCGTAGAAAGCACTCGTCCCAGTCCTCTGTTATTAACGACCGCAACGGATGATGGATTTTGGATTGACTTTGATTTAACGCTAGATAAGCGCGTTACTAATGCATTTTACGAGAAGAAATCTGTTTTTAGACACAGTGGACTCTGATTGGTCAAGAAACGATATCATTTCTAACGTGTTAATTTCTATGCCGTTCTGATTAAAATGACTCGTTCATCTCGCCCGATAAAGACCGCCATATAATTATTCAATACTTTGCAATTAGAAATAACGAGAGTTTTTGAACAATCATTTGTTTATTGCCATGGTAACTTGATTAAATTAACAACTAAAAATGTATTAAATTCCCTCAAAATTGGAGCGAATTTTTAAATAACGTTTATTCTTTATAGTGCTGGGTAAAACCAGGGGAAAATAAGTTACACATTTATTTTTTGTTATAACCGTTCGGTAATGAAGCTCTTTCTTTTTTTAGGTTTTTAGAGGAGAAAAATGTCTAAATGTTTTTACTGTAAACTGACGTGCACTTTGCTAGCTTACTTTTCTCGTGCGTAATACGCAGTTAGGCTGTGTTGTACTTATATGCACTAGTTGCGGTGTACACTGTATATACGTTTATTGACCAAGATAACAATTGCTTTCATCGGTTCTCAGTCGCTTTTGACAGTGTGTACATTACAATTCTTCTGAGCTTTCACACAAGTCTCCAAGAGAGCAACGAAATCAGACAAACGGTAATTATTTACCGACCTTTACAAATTAAATGTGTATACATAATGTATGGCTGAATTTCTAATGAAAATAAGAACAACCCGAACAATTATACAGAGCTATTGCCGGCTATTGATAAGCAATACTCAACTTGTATTAACTAATTTATCTCGGCGAAAATAATAACTGGAGAAATGGTCCCATTTATCTTCCTCTAGCTTCTCGCTGGCGTCTGACGCGCCAACTTCGCCTCCGTCGGACGAAACAAAGTTAAACCCGGCGTCTCTCAGCTGCGTGAACGCCTTTTCGAGTTGATTGTATTTGAGGAAAAACCTGTTGGTGTATCTCAAGCGGTCAGGGTTAGGGTCTCGTGTTTGGTTGAGCGACGTGCCGAAGACTTCCCTGCACAGAGACACGCGGCCGCATACTAAAATCCTGCGAAGTTTGCGGAACTTAATGTCGGCCTGTCCCGACCGACCAAACGCGTACGTTCCCCGGACATGCACCGAGATGTGCCCGTATTTCTCGTCCTGTTTGTCCAGCCCGTTTTTCACATTGATGTACACTTCAATCTGCTTTCTCAGGTCTTTCAATTCGTAGAAATCAGCTTCGCTTTTGAGTCTTTCAACCTCGTTGAAGTCGTCCGGGAGATGCAGCTTCTTGCAGCGCATGTAATCCAATACGTATCGAAACAGCGGTCCGTCCCGGTCAATGAAATACTTGCCGCCATTGTCTTTCTCTAGTTCGTTTTGTTCTCCACTGAAAATTCGACCAAGAAGAGAGTCCTTCATCTTAGTCAGCGTCAAAACAGACGTCGAGTAAAACTTCCCTCCCACGTTCAACTCGATGTCTTCTGGGAATAGTTTTTTGCTGCGGCCTGGTCTCGTAGGGCTGACCGGTGATAGTGAAGATCTTGCCATTCTGCCTCCGCTCTCGTTGTGATTCACGCTTAGTTTTCTTGTCGTCGTTTTTCACGTGAGTCGTTTGATGTCTTTTCTCAGCTGCAACGTAAATCAACACCTTGATGTGAGTGGCCAATAGCGAGTTAAATGTCCAAGTCAATCTCTAATATGCGTGTAAATTCTTTGTTCAATCAGAAATGTGAAAACAAGTGCTTGTCAGGAGCGAATCCTTGCAGCAAATCACATTGACGAAGAGACCATTTTATGATAACCAGGAAATCAAATATACTTGTCAAATTGAATCGCGAAGTTTCTGTTTGAGTTGCTTTTCCCTTGCCCTTATCTGTTTCAACCCCCGCCAGAGCACGATTCATTCTCGTGTTTAGTGAATATTCATTAGACACCGCTCTCTTGATTTGATTTATCGGACCGACTGTGACTAGCTTGCTGTAAAGTGTAAAGCTGTAAATCTCGCTAGGCGAGTCGGCTAGATCACAGAAGACTTTTTTCATCGCTTCATAGGAAATCTCGTTTATTTCTGCTAGACTGATAGCCTGGGTTAGAGATAGCTACATATAGCCTGGGGCACCTGCGTTTCTCAAAAGTCACCATTGATTTTCGATCACAAAAAGCAATAAGATTTTAGCTGGTTATAATTGTAGTAATAGTATTGTTGGTTGACCCGTGGTAAGGAGAGAACTAAAGAGAACTAACACACGGCAAACAATTTGGTTTATCAGTAACTATACACAGTCACTTACTTACCCATATACATGAATTAACAAGAAATAGCCAAATCCTAAATTATCACGTGACATTTTTTAAGTTGAGATAAAAAATATTTTAGCCGGGAAATCAGTTGACATTTGCATTTATTCTGTATGTTATTGACTGTGGCTGGAGTGGATCAATATCTATACAAATAGAAACGTTGCATGGCAACCATGAGGCTACGTGTGACAGCAACTTCGTGTCACGCCACTGACTTTGACAAGGCTTTCTTTCACTTCTAAGCCAATAGGAACTCAGTGAACGACCGGTTCATTTAGTACGAAGTTTATCCGAACTATAATCGATTGAGTTCCAATTGCATGGCCAGTGGTCATTTATCTAAGATGCCGCTCAAACGAGTTGTAGTATAAGTAGATAAAAGCACATTAATAATAATATACTATCCTAACGAGCACAATCTATCGTGTGCCAATAAATTTTGCGTCCTTTTCCCTTTCTTCTTTTCTATTTACGCTTATACGTTTTTTTTGTGTGTTTTTTCAAGATTTCAGTAGATTCTTATTTTGTGTTATAAAAGTGGTACTTTTTATTTCTATGCATTTCCTTTTTTAACTGGTTCTTATCGTAATTTTGAACATAATTAAAGAATAAATTACAATTGTAAATGATGAAAGATTTGAACTAAATTAACTGAGAAAAAAGAAATTAAATATTTATAGGAAATTTCGAATTTTTGCAGTTCAGTTTTATAGCATTTTAGCTATTTTATCAGCATTTCCTTTGTGTCTCAACCAAATGTTAGGTTATGTTAATTTGAAACCTAACCTAAATCAGATGATAAGAAAGGAATTAAATACAGCAACAAGACAATTAGTCTCAGCGATGACAAGTCTACGTGAAGGGCTCCCCAATTACCGTTCGATTGGTGTGTTTTGAAAAACTACAAACATATAATGTGAATAAAACTAAAGTACAGCTGAAAATATCACCATTTCCCTTCATTTTTTATATTTTTGAGCAAATAAAAAACAATGCAATAACAGGAAAATACGCGTTAAGAATCGTTCGTTTTGTAATGGTTTGGGGTATGGATGAATACGCAAATCTTTAGCCCGCGGAGATCTTATAAGCTTCTTCCTTGAGCCTGAGGGATGAAAATATCGCCGAAGTAACGTTGATATATGAGGAACAACAATTTGACTCTAGTCTCAGTTTATTTACACGCCGGCGTTTTTTGGTGTCGTTTTTTACAAGATTTTTACAAAGAAAGAAAAAAATATATATACATATTTACAATAGGTATTTTACGTTTGTACAATTACACAAAGTAGAAATTCATGCATGGTTGTCGAAATAGTAGAAACTTTCGAGCCGACACCACATGAAAAAAAGAAAGAAAAACGCCTCGATGTAAAACCGACGGAGTACAATACATTCAGCACTATCAGTGCTGTGAAATTAGTCTCGATATAAGATTAATTCGCAAAGAAACATGGCCGATAAAATGATTTATTTTCGAGATCAACTATATGTGATATGACCAAACAGGATGTCGAGAGCTTTGTATATATTGGTCAAATGAGCAACTTCGAGCAGTTCGATCACTCAATTGGCCTTATTTATCAATATAGCAATTGCTGACGACCTCCACCAATACAACATCGAAACGATCTGAGTTTTGCTAATCCAATATTCACTTTGATGATAAACTATAGCGAAACGCACGCGAAAAGCTCGAGATGACCAAGGCACCGTGTTTCGTTTGCCTTCTTCCCCAAGAAAGCTCACATTACTCGTTTAAAAATCAATTTGTCAGTTGACTTACACGAGCCTCATCAGTTACCCAACTGTACATGCTGCATTCCCACCTTATGTTGAAAACTAAAGTCATTGCACGCACCTGTATTACTGTAAACCTGCAAGTTCTTCTGGCTTCTTCTCTACTTTCAAGCCGCGTCTGTCAAAGATCCGCTCGTGTCTAGTTCGTTGCAGCGACTGTCAAACACGGTGCCTTAATCCTATCAACCACCTGGAGCTCACTACTACTGAATTAATTTATTCCCATGGAATAATTACCTATCATCCACAAAGTAAAACATCCGCTTCTCGATGTACAAAAGGGTTCCAACTCTGACCATGAAAACCACTCTCGAAGCAGCTAACGATTCTGTAAGTGTGAGTCGGTATTCTTCGGTTCTTCTGTGAGTTCGCTGAGGATTACTCTATTGGCTTCTAGTATGAGCGTTTTGTAGTGTCGTTCTACATAATTCGCTTCGTTTTGTCAGCCCACTGATCATATCAACACTAATTAAACACATCAAAGTATTTATTACGCTTTGCCACCCGAACAAATACACACCGGTAAGAAATAGATTAAATTTGAAAATGCAAAAATTGGTGTACAGTTTTGGTGTTCAAACAAACTATAAAATTGATGGTATCAACGTAAAACGTTTTGTATTCTTGTTCACACCACATGCTGAGTTTAGGGCGTTTAGTACCTATGTTGAATCATTACAATCGAGAGATCTATTCTTCCTTTTGGCGTATTAGGTTTTTTAACACAGCTGTGCTGCCAGGACAGCCAATCAGAAGCGGTGTTAAAAACAGGCGACTTTTCATTGAGTGAAAACAGCGGGTGATGGTCTACAGCGGGCTCAAGGGTAGATTTTATTTTAGGTATTCTTTATTATAAAGTTTGAAACATGATAATTTACATTAGAGAATACGTTGTTTTGTACATTAGAATAAAAAGCCACCCGAAAACCCCATGTACATGGTAAGTTTTTTGTAAAAGAAAAATAACCAATAATAAAAAAAACGAAAACAAAATAGAAGAAAGCCAACAAAGTGTTAATTCGGAAAGCCATTACAATGTAATTTATTTGTCGCGGAGAACAATTTTGACAGAGAAGCTATTCAGGTGTCGAGAGAGAACTTCGGAAGCCATTCGAATGTCAAATCGCGAATGACTGGCTTTTTCGTTCCATCTAATAAATAGAACATCTCATCAGATTGGCCAATAATCCACAGTGCGGGATCGGCATGTCTGTATCGCAGTTGTCTAAGAGCAGTCATACATGTGTATCAGACTAATCCCACAGCTTGATTAGACCGTCCCAACCACACGTCACTACTTTAGACGTTTCGTGTGGATGCCACGCACAGCCGATGCAAACACCGTCATGTGCCTTGAACTTACTGCAGACAAACACAAGTGATATTAGAATTACAAATATGGTCACGAAAACCATGATGCAGTGCGCGCCATTATTCGCCTTATAAGGTATGGATAATTGACGTACCAGTACAGTTTAGTGGATTTCCAGTCCCATATATTCAGTTTGCCGTCTGCGTCACCCGAAATAACGTAACTACGAAACAAAACCTTGACATCAATACCGCTCAATTGTATCAATATCAATATGTCTGTACTCACACTCCGTCTGGAGAAAAGTTGGGCTGACACGCGTACCCAGCAACCTGAACACAAGACACTATTAGAACATGCAGGGTTTTTACAACCAACGGTTAACATGAGTTAAATTAATGATGAAATCGAGAAAAAAGGTGGGCGTACCATGTGTCCTTTGAATACTTTTTTCCTGTTGAGGCGGAAGCGATTTTGCACCCCGAAGATCAATATCTGATTGTCCATTGACTGACAAGCAAGCCATTTGTCTGTTTTGGTTAAACAGCAATGAAAGGCATCAGTAAAATAAGAAAAATAATATCAATGAAGAAAAAGCCAGAAATGTTGTTGGATGTCTTACCATTGGGATGTAACGCCACAGCAGGCATGGAGTGCATCGAAGGCTCTGCAATGTACTTGAAGTCAACAGGTATGTCCCTGTAATGGTGAAGGTAGATGATGGTGATGAGGAGACTTCAATGTACATGTAGAGACAGGGAGATCAAACCTACACGATGGGTAGACAGTACTTACCATTCCCATACTCTGATACTCTTGTCATCTGACGTAGAGACGAACCGTCTGTTCTGGTCGACAAATGTTATTGTGTTCACAGCACCAAGATGTCTGCAATATAAAATAACAACATTGAACAACCATTTGCAGTGCTTGGCACCCTGTGGAGTGGTACACGTACCTGTCGTATTCTTGTACTATTTCGTTGGATCGGATATCCCACTGAGAAAAGAGGTACATGTAAGAAGTGTTATAATGCCCATGTATTATAGAACTCGTATTATGACTGACTTACTGTTAAGATTTTCTTGTCTGATGTTCCACAAACAAATAAGTTTTGCTTGTCCTAGAATAAATAATATTGTCATCTTTATTATTGATGTCATTATAAATCATCAACATAATAAGAATCTAAATCTAATCAGTGTGTGTTAGATTTGGTTACTTTTTTACCCATACCTCATCTGGATTAAACTTTACACAATATGGGATCTTTCTGTTGGTATACCGTCCAATGCACTCTCCTGTGAAATGAGAAAATATACAGTACTAATTAATTTGGTGTACACAAATACACTAGGGGATTACATTGCCATTTGTACGTATTGAGTAATACATGTGTTACACTGACTAACAACCATTAAGAAGAAGGGATAGCTATAACAAGATTTGTATTCCATCTCACCTGTCTCTGTGTCCCATAGTTTGACAAATCTATCATATCCTGCACTCAGAAACTGACTGCCGTCATTATTGAAGCTGATATCCCTTACTGCTTTGTTGTGACCTGTTAAATGGTTTTCAAGGGAATGAATGAATATAAATATCTGTTCTTTCTGAACGTGTAGTAGTTATTTCAAGTATTAACCTACCTATAAATGTTCTGAGACATCTCTTGTCATTATAAAACTCCCAAAGCTGTAAAAAATGGAATGAATGAGAAACTAAAATAAGCTCAAATAAACCTCAAGAGAAAAGGCTACTTCACAGTGTAGTTCAAAATGACAGTTTTGAATGGCAACCTAGAATTACCTTGACTTTGCAATCCATACTGCACGAGAGAAGAAGATGACCAGAAACAGGGAACCAACGAATTGCTGAGACACCTTTAGTGTGGCCAGTCCTGAACGCAATGAGTAAAGCAAGGTGATTTGAATGCACAATGCTAAGTGTGGGCTATAGTAATTGGTATTGCCCTCAAAAGCATTCAATTAGTTACCATGTATGGACGTGTTTCTTTGGTAAGTAACACCTCTCTGGAGGCTCGGTAGTGTCAAGCCGTACGTCAAGGTCTTTAGGTATGTGGAGGTAAGATCTGCCTTGGTAATCAACAGCATCTTTGACTGAAATGAATTAGAAATATAAAATGGTTGTTAGCAGAGAGACTGAAGAGAATGCAAAGAGATGTCAATACATACCATGTAATGTGCTTTTCTCTTCAACACTCTTGGCTTCTTCTTTCTTCGATTTCTTCTGTTTTGCTAACTCAAACTCTTCCAGTTTTGCTGTTTCCTCCTAAAGACCAAGACCATGTTCATTAATAATTTGTAAAAACACAGAGGAAACATTTAAAATGATGCATTTATGTACCTCTGAAGGCTTGGAGCTCTTTGACTCATCCACAAATGGTGCCCAAGGTCCTTGATAGCCTTCAATGTCCCCTGGGTTCCCAGGCCCTTCTCTCTTTCTCTTGTCTCCTGGACGAACCTTGGAGCTCTCAAATACTGTGCCACCTTTGCCATTACAAAATAAACACAATGAAATCAAGAAAGCCCAAGTAATTCAATGTAGCAAATGTCATAGTTTTTACCTTTGAGTTCCTTTTCCTTTTCAAGATCACCAACTACACTGTAATATGAAACAAAGGGTAAAGAAATGCGAAGTGAGGGAATGAACCAATAAAAAAGAATAATATGATATATGCATTCATTTCGATTAGGATGAAAGGTTACTAACCTTGAACCTGCTTCAGGGTTTCCATCTGCACTTGGGTCCAAAGCATATCCTAGAAGACAAGAGCTTTCTTAGCACGACATGTCAATGACTACGACTCAGTGACTGCTTGATTCTGAACCAATCAGGATGTGTGAAAACCCTAATCAACCAATCACATTGCTGTGTTACAGTATCTATTGCCATTACGGTATGGAACACCAACTAGTAGGTTTCCACTCCTATCCATCACTCTTACCGTAACTTGTGAATGTTTTTCTTTGATTTTCAAAGTTGAAGTCGCTTACGTGAGCATGTTCCACAAACCCTAGTGATCGTATCAAATAGTATGCATTCAATACAAACTCAGATGACAGTCCTTCAATAGTAACATATTGACCGACACAGGAACTCCAAGAGCTATGACAACCACCACAGGAATCCCAAGAGATACAACATAAAATAAAACATACAGGAATCCCAATAACCATGACAAATTACACAGGGAATCCAAACCTGTTAGCATGTTCTTTGGAGCAAGTTGCTGTCTTGTTTTGCTGGGGTTTGCTGGTCCAACCTAATCGAATAAGCACAAATTATTGAATGATTAAAACCACAGGTAGCCCAAGCAATTGACCTGGAAATTATGTTCCTTACCTCAGGAGCGAATAACTCTTCATACTTGGGGTTAAAAGTGATTTCCTTGGCTGATTTATCTATTTTTCTTGTTGTGCCAACATCATTCTGAAAAATATAGAAACATATTGATCAACACTAACATAATTTGTAGCCAAGATACATGCAGTCATCTGATCACTGGTTGGCCAGAACTCAAGCTAATTCCATATAGTTTGTATAGTAGAATACACCTATAGATTATATAACCGTATCCACAACGAGGACCTTTGGAATGAGCACAAAAATCACATCTTACGAACGTCTAATTATCGTCTTTCATTTACCTTATTTATGACTACAGGAGCGCAGTCTAGCTGGTATTTGGACTTCAAGCTGTCAATGGAAGATGCAGGATTTAAATGAGCTGTATGGTCTGCAGTGATCTCCTCAGGAGGAGTTTCGTTTTCATCCGAATCGCTGTCTTGTCCATACGCGCTAACCAACGCTTGAATTCCCGCCATCTTGGATTAGCTGGAAGAGAGGACCTGGACCCGAGATATACCCATGATCCTCTTCTGTTTCGCCACAGGTAGCCCAAAGCTTTGATATAGACTTTTGGTGACAAGCAAAAGGAAATATGGGAAGACTTGGGGATACTGAGAGACACATGGACAGCAATATTTGAAGAAACATTGTTGTTCTTGTTACAACTAAGCTCAAGTTATATAACCAGACACAATCATAATTAATTGTAACATTCTATTTTGTTGCAAAGTATATATAGTGTGTTACTGGATATCCACGGTGAAGTCATCATTTATATTTCTGTATAAACACCATCTATTTTATAAACACCATCTATTTTCTATCTGGTCCTCCGATACAAAACTTATAATATTTACTGTCGCTTTCTTATTCCACGTCATTTAGCTAAAAGTTCTTTTATATAAAGATTATCTTTAGCCACGACGACCTGCTTAAGTTTGTCAACCTCTTCTATGACTTGTTCATCTGACAAAGACTCTAATGGCAGACGTTTGACTTCATTTAAGAATTCCTTGATGATTGACTCTCCTTGCTGCTTGATGATGCGTCTTCT
This sequence comes from Stomphia didemon, assembly GCA_031471435.1. Classification (NCBI taxonomy): domain Eukaryota; kingdom Metazoa; phylum Cnidaria; class Anthozoa; order Actiniaria; family Actinostolidae; genus Stomphia; species Stomphia didemon. The sequence goes on along the minus strand of JAUPMF010053228.1, from coordinate 16,203 downwards.
CTTAGACGGCGAGCAACCTGCTGCATCAGCTGAAGGTGGAACACAACAAGGTGAGTGCAATACATATACCATATAGGCATCATATAGGCATCATATAGGCATCATATAGACATCATAAGGCATTGTACAAAAGCTATAAACAATAATCTGTAATATTATGTACATACCAACAATAGCTTCATCAACATCTGGTATACTGCCTTGAAAGTCTTCTAGCTCTGCAGCTTTTTGCTTGGCAAACTAGTAACACAGAATCACACTATTACTTTTATACACTTTTATATACACTTTTATATAACTTCGCACAGCTTTAAGAACTTAAATATAATTATTTTCTGAAAATTTTACCTCAATCACATTTTGTGGAAAATGAGCCAACTCGGCAACATGAATACCAAAACTTTGATCACACACTCCTAGCAACCAACCATAAACAAATATGACATAAGTATTGTCACCACCATGTTCTGGCTTAATATGAATCAATCAATATTAATAATCCACATTACTTCACACCTTTCTTAACTTTGTACAAAAGTGTCAATGTCCCTTCAGACGTCATGGCTGTCACATGCAAGTTAGTTACTATGGGAACCACGTCGGCCAAAGCTGTTAGTTCATGAAAATGTGTTGCAAACAAACAAAAGCACTTTATCTTTGTTGCAATGTATCTAAAACAAATGATATAAAACATCACAAAAAGAAAATAAATACTGTGGTCACTGCCAGTGCCTCAGTGTTAATTCATTGCACACTCAACTGTATCCTGGTAAAGGCTTACTACAACTACTTACTCAGATATAGCCCATGCAAGGCCAAAGCCATCGTAGGTAGATGTACCACGACCTAATTCATCGATAATAATCAATGAATCCTTGGTGGCAGACTAAAAAGTACAAAAAAATTAATATATTTAATTAATGTCATTTTAGATTTTACAAATCTTTTTGGAGGTTATACTGACCTTGAGGATTGAAGCTGTTTCTAACATTTCTGCCATAAATGTGGACACACCCTTTTGTTGATTATCACCTGAGCCAACACGCGCCAGAATACAATCTACAATGCATATCTCTGCTGAGGTACAAGGCACAAAACAGCCAATCTGTGCCATTAAAACCACTACACCTATCTGACGGGAGAAAGAGAGTCGTGGATACAGAACATTGCAAACAGATAGTGTAAAGATTACAAACACCTAGAGTGTTGGGCTACCTATGGACTAAGAGTGTACATACCTGTCTAATGTATGTGGATTTGCCACCCATGTTTGGACCTGTTATTATGAGAAACATCTTTTCATCTGAAATAGGAAATGCTGAATGTCAGTATATTATTGAATTCCTGTGAAAAATACAATCAGGGTTCAGTCTTTCTCCTTCCAGTGTTAACACAGGAACCCCAACTGGACATACCACGTTGAAGTCCCACATCATTGGCAATGAACGACACATCTTCCTGCATCTCCAGACAAGGGTGACGAGATGATTCCAAATTGATGTTCCCTTCACCTAGAGAGATACAAGTAATGTATGTTACCAGTACTAAATACACACTGGTCAAAAAATCTTTTTATTTCAGATACCTTGAGGTTTGATTGTTGGTCGCACATATGGAATAGGTGCATTTGCAGAAACATGGGAAAAACTGAAAAATAAATGAAAAGATGGATAGAAATTATTTGAAAATATAAATGAATAGTGTTGTGTTACCTTACAAGTACAACCAGCTATGCCATACTGTGCCATACGATGCTACGCAGGGCCACGCAGGGCTACGTAGGGGTGCACTACGATGCTGCACGGTGCTCTACAGTGCTATGCCTTACCTTACAAGTACATCTAGCTGTGCTATAATATCACTGAGACACTGCATGGGCTCACTATATCCTCCTAAAAAAAATAAAGTTAGAAATGCCAACACTTTAAAAGTGCTACTTGAATACACTAACCTGCAACTCTCAATACTTCGGCTGCCAATTTGCTCTGCACGTCATTGTAGGTTTCTCTGTAACTTTGAAACTCATCATTCAGCTGTCTCAAAGGTGAGTTTGTAAATCTTATTCCATCTTTTCTAGTCTCTATAGTTATGTAGCGCTTATTGTTGCGAAGCCCCTTTTCCTCCTAAAAGTTATGAGAATTATTTCAAAACATGATCAAACATGATCAAGACTGCTGTCCTAGATGTGTGGGCTACCTGTGTACTGATTTCCACAGGAAACCCATTCAATAGTAAACACTTACTTTTCTTGTGACTCTTAAGAAATACCCAATCTGATTATTGGATTCTAGTTTGATTGTCTTTCCTGGTTCTAAACCCAAGTCTCTGCCAGCCTGCCAATCAACCAATGACGTCATTAGAAAAACTTGTAACATTCTATGATTGATGTGTGTGTCAAATACCTTTTTACTCAGGATTCCTATGGGAATACCCGAGTATTAAATTGGGCTTCAGTTTCCATCAGAAATCTCAATTTGAGCTCTAATGTGCATGCATATAGAAGATGTCAATGAGCCCAGGTATCCCAAACACCAATTGTGAGCGATGCTTGAGACGGACAAATTCAATAAGAAATTTCGAGTTCACGCAGTTATGCGTCTTGTTAGTATATACCTTGTTTAGTTCTGAAGGGATCTTTTCCAAGATTTCATCCATTTTCTCTCTGCATTCTGATGGGAGAAAAATCAAGTCTTATCTCTCTCTTGTTTTAATCGTTTGTGTGTTGTTCCACCTCTCCCTGTATTTTAACAAGGGTATGTATCATTCTGTTGGTTGTACATATGTACCTTGCAGTCCCTCATCAAATGAAGCCTTGATGAGATACTCATGATTATCCACTTGATCCAAGTCTATTGTGGTTTCCACAAGATCACTTAACTTGGTAAAATCTTCCATGAGATCCTACATTACAAGTCAAACTGTTATAACAATGGTGATACACTAGAGAGTTAATTAATCAGCAGTTACCTGTAAAGGAGACTTGAAATATTCATGAATAAGCTTTTCATGGTTCCCTTGGTAACTGTCAAGGACTTCGGCAAAAGATGGTAACTTCTGTATTGTCTGGTACACCCTGACACAGTCCTGCATGCACATACATTGTTAAGGATGAAGAATAATTGATTAAACGGAGAGGGATAGCTTCAAATTACCTGTAATGTGGCCTTCTGTCGCTGGAACTTTTTAGCAAGTCGTGAAAAATCTGGGAACTTCTTCATTTCGTCCTAGGAGTGAGTAGTGTAATAAAGTTCTGACCTGAAAACATGTACTTGTTATATACTAGAACTCACACTAACATTTCATAACTCTCACCTGTAGCAATTGCCGCATTTCAGTGTCTTCAAAATAAACCTCCACCATATTCAATCGTTCCTCTACAATACAACAGTTATACAGTTACAGTCCAACACAAATGTGTGGTGAAGCCCTGGTGTGTGTCAATCATTGATTACCAATCTTATTCTTGTCCATAAGTGGCTGTTTTATCCACTGAGCCAGCAGTCTTTGTCCTTGAGCTGTCTTGCATTTGCTCAGCAGGCCAAGAAGACACATTGATTTGTTACCACCTACACGGACACAATGTGGGATGAATAATAACGGTATGAATACCATATACGAGTACATGTACCTATACAGCACTAACCGTCAAGAGGATTGGGAAAGAGGTTCAATGCTCTAACTGCTGCAGCATCTAGCTTCATGAACCGACTCAAATCAAATGACTCCAGACGAAACTGGCCAAAGTTTGTTTCATCTGAAAGGAGCTGTAAAACAGATGAACAACAGTGGGATAATGTAAGGTATTGGGTTGCCTGTGGTGTGAACACTATTATGGGATATCAAAATGTCAGTCACTGAGCGCATGGCAACCATACACATGTTCATCTCTTACATGACTTACCTCAAGATACTTCACCAGGGACGCCAGTGCTGAAGTTGCATTGGTCATGTCCAGTTCAGCTGTTGATATAGATTTACAAATACCATTATTTATCTAACTGATAAACAACATGTCTACCAGCTACAGAAGATGACTATTCGTAAACATTAACTATTAATAATGTGAAGTGACTGTATTCATGTTATCTTACGTAGCATTGCACTGTTTCCAGAGGCACCCAGTTTCAATAATCTGTTTAGATCCTGGACAATGTCCTTGTTTGAGAATTCTCCTAAAAAATTGAAACCATCAAAAATAAACATCTACTAACAATACTCAGTGTCAACAAGTTTTGTTTCATTTCAGAACATTATTTATTAATTTTGTTACCTTTTTTGCGATCAGTTACAAGAATGTTAGAGCGCCGAATGACTTCTTGTACTTTCCCAGCATCTGCATTGTTGTCATTTTGTGCCAAAAGACATTCTTTGGGACCAATTTGGACAATGAGAGCCTTGTATGAAAACATGACAAAAAAAAATTCAAATGTAATGAATTTTCAAAATCCATGTAGTCTCCAAAATATGAAGAGTTTATAATGGCAAAGGAATATACTTGTTGTGTTGCTGTACGTACCTCCAAATTAGAAAACTGATCATTATCTACAAACTGTGACACACCAAGTTTCCTTGCTGCACTATCTGCATAAGCTACACCAACAACCTGAAATAAGAGAGACAGTGGTCACATTCTTGTTGATTTACTGTGGAAATAAATGCCATATCATCATACAGTACCTTCTGACCACTGTCCGTCCCAAGTTTAAGCGCCATGACAATAGCTGATGAAGACATCTCTGCATTTCCAAACAAAAGGTCGTCAAACTGGTGAAGGTTTCCAGGTGAGGCCTGCCAATCAAATAAAGGGTACTTAAAAACAATAGCCTTCTGATTGGTCCAATCATTGCCATGGCAACCTACCTTGGCAACCATTTCCCAAACATTGCTACCCTTGCCTCCCTTATTTCTGTACAGTTCAACTCTATACTGACGGACTAACAGCAGATCACGCAGCATTGACTCAAAGTTCATTTTACTTAAAGCAACTGATGGAACACTCTTGTCACCTGGAAATAACAATGATTAGAGATATGATCTGTTGCTAAGTATCAGTAATTAAGGGTTCACTGACCTCCCAAGTATTTAATGACACTCATTGTCTTAAAGACTTCTTTTGCAGCAAACAAAGCATCTGAACCATGGACAGTGTAGAAATCCTGAAAATAGTTACAATCATGACTTTCACCATGACAACAAGGAATGTCAACATTGTGGTACATTGCAATATCATCATCATCATCATCATAATAATAACCTTCATCATAATAATATTCTTCAACATCGTAATCACAATGATTTAATCATGTCATTGAACATCAAAATGATCCTATCATCATCATCATCATCATCAACAATCATCACCATCGTTGTACAACGTGGAATCAACACTATTGATTACTGTATGATTCATTCACTTTTCCATCTGCTTACCGATCTGTCAAACACTCGAAATGTCGTCTCTAGTTTCTGAAAACAAAATTTTAAAACGATAAAACCCTAAATTCAAATTGAAACAGAGCAAGAAATGAACAATGTCAATCTGACAGCCCGTACCTCGGGCAACGATCGAAAGTACGCCAGAAATCCATGTTCCGAGGGACTCTCTGTGAACAAATCGAAATTAATCAGAGATGATAACGAAGGTAAATACCTCAGGGAAATCCTTGTGGAATTTTACCTAAAGAAATCTGTTGACACGGCTGTAATGCCATGTTTCGTGAAGAAAACGAAGATGAAACCTTGATTGAAACCAAAACAACTCACACACGTGATGTTATGAAATTGGCGCGAAAATCCCAATCGATATATATTCGGAAGAAATTCGGATTCATTCGTGGTCTACGTATTTATGCCAAAAAATATATATTCATAATAGATTTTTGAAAGTATTGTAGCATTTGCTGTCCTAAATGAGATAATTTAGACTTTTTTGAGAAAGGAAAACAAAAAGAAAATGTTTTAAAATTTTGGCGCTATTTTTACATCGCTCGTCCAACCGACTCGTTCCCAGTCCCACATTCCGCTTCACAAAATTAAAAATGTCTGCCGAGGAAGACACAGAGCTGAGGGATTTAGTGGCGCAGTCTCTGGAAAGCAAGGGAGTTCTGGGCAAAATACGGGTAAAACACAGAGTACACTTCAAGTTCTTCACTGTGTTTGTTTTTTTAGCGCTCAGCGTTATGCCTGGAACGGTTTTAATGGTCACATTGCTCGACAAACTTAGATAAAAATTTTGTCTTTCATTTTGATCGTTCAGTTTGATAAGTCTGAATAAAAAAGGAATCTTCTTGGTTTGCCGGCATTGAAAAGCAAACTAAGGTCATATAGTGTACCTATCTAGCTGTATTCCTTTGAGCTAAACAATCAATGGAAGCGGTTAGTTGTCAATATTGTGAAGACGCGACCTGTTTATTGACCATTATAATCATGTTTTGTTTTGGTTCATTTGTTCTCACTTGGTTTATGTTGTGTAGATTGTGCTATGAAATGTGTAATCTTCTCACTTAAGACAAGTTTAGAGCCTTTATCTCTTAATTAATTCAATCATCACGAGAAAATATCCTTTGTTCAACTCATTCAATGACAACAATGCCTTTCTCGATGTGATAAAGAAAGAAAACAAACACCCATAATATACACAACTTATGTACTAACACAATAACCAAGCTTATTATACATTGTACTCAATATCTAGTATCTGATTGGTTAAGAGCCTGCATATTATTATCACAATCAAACAACCTACAGATTAGTGAAAGATAATTGGCTAGCTAATTATTTTGCACTAATCTGTAGGTTGCGCCCGCAATGCATTGTTGACCAAAAGCGCCAAAATCGAAGTTCAATGGCTGCTCGGTTTGCATCCTCGAATGAGGAAGAAGTTGTTAAATTACTGGAAGATAAAGACTCCAACAACAGCAACTTGTATCGCTTGATTTTTTTTAAACAATGTATAATATAACAGTTATTGAATTCGGCCGAGGCTGATCACACTTGCATTGTCCTTGATTATTCTGGATATCACAAAAGCCTCATCCAATAACTGCTTATAACGAACTAATTATCAACACCTGTAGCATTGTTGTATTTATTGCCACGATGTACCCAGGTCATTTATATACTGTGTTTATTGATTGCAGGCTCAGTTACGAGCAAGTGTGTTTATGGCTCTAGATGAACAAGATGAATCAGAGGTATTCTATATAACACAACACACATTATATCAAACTAGATTCATGTGTAGATTGTAGATTGGTCTAAATGTATATTTTTTTTTGCAGAACAAAATCCCTGTATCCAATCCAAACTTAAAGAAGTTTTTAAATACTACAGAAGGTATAATTGCTTTTCATTTTTACTGCTCATAGTCTGGTTTTAAAAATTCCAGTTGTTTTCTTTGTTGACAATGGTAACCATGGTGATGATGACCATGGTGGTGGTTATGGTTCCAGGTCGACTGGTGACTGGTCTTGTTAGGGAGTTCCTAGAGTTCTTTGATCTGGACTTCACGATAGCAGTGTTCGATCCAGAGACTAATTATGTAAGTCTTATCAACAATATACAACATTGTTATTGCATTGAACACACATTATTTATTTGTTATTCTCTAATATCTATTTATTGTATTATAGAGTGCAGCTTAGTACATCAAATATTTAATGCCAAGATTTGTATTTACCTTTCAGAGTGACCAGTACCAAGGCAGAAATAACCTCGCTAATGAGCTCAATTTACAGGATGTTGACAAAAAGCCATTGCTGTTAGAGGTGATACAACGAATGGCACAAGAAGGACATGCACCCACTACAAAACACCCAGTGGCAACAAAAGATACACAGGTACAAACACTAAAGCCGTCTAACTTGGCCCAGACCAAGTAAATTATTATTATTTTATTTCATTTTAATCAGCCACTTGTAAAAACTACAGCCAAGCAAAATGGCCCACTAAGCCCACACAGTTCAAGTCCACCTTCTGTTGGCAAGGTATTTGTATGAAACTGTTTCAACATAGTGGGAAGCCTGTGTAAACGGCACCACAGGGAACCCAACACTAAGGAAAATTTAAAACTATTTCTAAAGCACCAGACACAGAGCTGTCGTCGGCATAACCTGTTGATTATTTAGCATCAAACTATGATTCTCATTAAAGGAGGATGATGATGATGATGACCACTCTGAGTTGATGATCAGTGCCGGGTTTGAAAGTGATGAGGATATGGTAAATAATAACCCTAATAGTAACTATAACTACAGTATATATAGTATGTTGTGTGTATATACTATAACTACTCAGCAAACTCTGATAAACATGGTAAAAACCTTAATCAACCGATCATCCAACTTCTCTAAATTCATTTTGAGCCAGTGCTGCTAGCTAGCTGTCTGCTCTAATCTGCTAAACTACCGTACCTATTATTACCAACGTAACATAATGATTGTTGGCATTGAATACTCACATAAAAAAAATTAAAAAGTAACAACAAATGGTTTATAAACTTCATAAAGCATGGCAAGTATAACATAAATGCAGTCGTTGTAAACAGATAAATGCAGTATTCATCTTTCATAATGTGTGTGAAGGCCTCTCTTCTGTATCTCTTGTTGATCTTATTTCTGGGTGACTGGGCTTCCTGTGGTGTCACTCAACACAGGAAACCCAACACACGATTGTTTACCACTTAGGAGTACGTAGTTAATGTTTAATAATGCCCTTAGAAGCCAAGTAAGATACCCCAGCGAGTGAGAGATGACAAGTCACCTAGGCATAGCCATGCAAGTGAGAATGGACTAGACTCCTTTGGTGATGGGAAACTTGATGTAACGGACAAGACTTTGAATGGCCGAGGGTCAGTAATACATGTTACCATGGGAATGACTGGACTACAAAATATCACATGAAAAACGTATGTCAAGCTTTGTAATCCTCTTGGTTTGCCTTCCACAGAAATCCAGATAAAACGATAGGTAGTGATGATGATGACGATATTTTTGCCGAGTTCCTGAGTTCCAAATCATCTCTACAGACCAACAAATCAAGAAAGGAGTAAGTAAAATAACTACCAGTAGTTTTAGATTTTAAAGGAATAATTGTTCTGATTTTGTTTGCACTTTTTCACCAACAGGGGAAGAAAGCCTTTAGATGGACAACTAGAACCAGGTAGGATATCAATCAATTCAATCAAGCTAACTCACGCTAAACCAAACTATTTCTCAAGGACATATTTCAACTTTCTCAGGTGCAAAGTCATTGGGTGGTATATTGGGTGGTCTATCACCCGGCCTGAGCGCTGGGGCAGGTCTGGGCTCACTGAAAGATGCGCCACCTCTACCAGGAATAAAGCAAACCACGACCGACTTCTCTAAGTCACCGGACTGGAATGACTTGGCTGATATTGATAACAGAATAAATAAACTGGGCTTTGGTAAGAATACAATCTGAATGTGACATTCAATGAGGGTTAGTTGCAATACAAGTGAGAAGATTGACAAGGCATTTGTGTTTTGTCTTAGATATTCCAGGCGATGACAAGTCAAACATACATTCACAGGACTATGATTATGAGGATGATTTCCAGGCGTCCAGGTAATAAGTGAACAGAATGATAATACCTATAAAATGATATTTTTAGTATATTCTTTTTAATTTCATTTTTTTTTTTTTTATTTTTTTTTTTTCACATTGACTTATATTTTGATCACTGTATTTTGGTGAATATCTCTTCAGTTCCCACCTGAGTGATCACAGTTTAAGTTTTACAGAAGAAATCGAAGAACAACTTAGCAGTTACCATAGCAACAGCAGTAAGGTAATTTGAACACTTAGTAACCCATAGCAACACCTCTTAGCAACCATTAATATCATGCTGTCACGCGCACATGACATGATAATTATATTATCAGTAGCTGATAATAGAATTATCATGTCATATAGAGTGTGCACGAACATTCAAGTTCATGATGGCGGTGTTTTTAACAGACGATCACACAACTCCATTTATTGTTGAATCGTTTATTTTAAATAATTTTTTTTACAAAATGTATAATAAAACAATTATTGAATTTGGTTATCGCAATTATCAAGACCTTGAGTCTGTGTTATCCGCCTTAGCTGCGGACGGCTTCGGCAGATAACACAGACCTCAGTCTTGATAATTTGCGATATCATGCTCAACCTCATCCAATAATTGCTTATTAACTGCATAATATTTCTTGTTGCTAGGTTGATGACCCCTTAACAACTGACCATACAGTATCGCGTGCTAGCGATAGTGGTCTAGATTACGCAGAGGATATTTTAGATGATTTTTAAATACTTACCAAAAGACTATATGAACCACATGTATTATACTCTTGAGCCGTGGCAAACAGAATATTCCTGCCACATTTATAGGTGTTTTTATGAGTCAAATGGTTATTAGACTAGCGAATATGTGTGTCTCATCATTATCCATGTGCAAAGGATTATGGTAAAGTGCATGTGTATTTTAGGACACAAACCCGTCATGTACAGATCATGTATTTTAAAGTGTAATATAGAATTGTGAATTATCACCCATTATTTAACAGAGTGAAGAAAAAATTGTTTTCATATCATGTCTGGTGATTCAAATGTCTCGCACACCACACCGGCCAACAAGGTATTGTCATGTATGCAAACCAAACCATGAGAATGAATGGACTGATATCCCAGTTCAATCACAGATTCGAGCCATTCAACTGGCAAACATTGTTTTATTTCTGTTTTCATTCCAACATAATACTTTCTCTTGTTCCCTACGAGGTAGAATTAAATACAAAATATCTCCTGCCCCTCCCAATTATTGTATTATTATAGCACATTTTGGGGAACATTCTTTAGTAACCCCAACATTCGCTTGACTGGCAAGCGCAGAAACAACACTCACGCGCTAGTGGGTTGTCAATAGCAACAAGGCGCTATGATTGACTGTCAGTAAGCTTTCAACTGAACTTACAATTAAATAAAGTGAAAAAATATATAAATTATTATTTGTTATTATTTGGCGCAAGTGTAACAGACACTCGATAATTAGCTGCTGAGAATGTGCTATACTCATTGAGGTACCTGTGTGTATAGACATTCAGGCCACCCATACTATATGTATGGTATATATGTACAGTGGGTAGTCTGTGCTGACTCTATAAATACATGTCTTTAGTTGTTGTCCTTGTGGTAGCTATAACGACCACTACTACCATCACTATAGATACTATAGATACCTATGCTTGCTATCGGATCACCATGTGTGAGAGCGACCCTTTATGGCAGCTATCGTCTGTACTATTATAATAACTATCACTACATATACTAACATCATCATACAGAGGGTTGCTGTACTCCTCCTCCACGTCATCGTCTATGCCCATGGCAGCCAGCACGTCATAGTAGGGGTTATCGAAGGCCAGGAGATGGCTGTTCCCATGCCCGATACAGGGAACAAGCTCGAACTCAGAGTTGTCTTTCTTAGCTTTTCGGTATCCAGGAGATCCTCGCCGAACTCTGTATCGATATCTTAACTTGAATATAACCAATATAGCTATAACCAGTAGTATTCCTAGAGAAAGAATAAAGTTATGAAGATAATAATAATATAATATTTTATATAGCGTCAATTCCAAGAGTTCAACAACGCTTTACAATTAAAAGTCATACATAGTAATTAAATATAATCATATGCAATACAAAAGGTATGTTATATGCTCGTCTAAAATGCATGATCGCTTAAAAATGATGATGGTGACAAGGAATACAATTATTTTAAATAGATTATAATATCTATTCCTCACCAACAGAAGCGCCAATAATCAACGGTAAATGCACTTGGAATACGGACGGCTTGGTTGGGTTGTATAGTTTGCCTGTATAATACTCGGCAGATATGTCGGTGGAGATTTCCCTTTGAGAGACGCGCTGTAGCACGGCCAGCACCGCAGTGCTGTTAATGACCGTGTGATTGTCCAGTAGCACGCACTGTACGCGGGTACCCTGCACGACCTTAGACAGGTACACTGACTCGACCTTAAGGACCCTTACGACGAAATCGTGCCTTCTAGGGGAGGACACGCGGCTGGTTGTACTCTGATTAAGGTTTGTTTCCATGGGAGCTTCCAGGGCTCGAGAGGGGCTCTTGGTTGAACTGTCTTGCTTGATCTGCGAGCCAATATGTGCTGACATGACTTTGGGCGATAAGAAATACATATCGTAATACTTGTCCATTATTTCTTCGATGCCGATCTTCATGTCTCGTAAACGGTCAACATCGTTAAACATGTCGAGCGTGTCTTCAACCACCAGGGCGAACACCCCATGACTGTACACCAGGCAGCTACCGTCCTCTTGGTGGCACAGCATGTCTTTACTGCACATACACTGCTCTCTGCAGCCCAGGCCGAACGCGTTAAGGGGGCAGTCGTCGTAGCACTGGTACCCATGGTAACCTGGTGTGCAGGTGCAGTTACCGTGTTGTTTGTTGCATGGAGCAGACACGTGACGTGAGCATCGTGGGCAGGTCATTCTACAGTCTGGACCATACGAACCATCTTTACAGGCCTGAATAAGAAATGAAAAATAAGGGAAATAATGAGAAAAAAGGGAAATGAGAAAAAAGGGAAATGAGTGAAATAATGAGAAAATGTAAAATATGAGAAAAGGAATCAAACATGCACAGTTGTATGGTCCCGCTAACCTGGTCACAGCGACGATGGATGTATCCCAGCATGCAGTGGCACGTGCCGTCCTTGTGATCACATGTCTTGGTATGGCTTGGGTTACAGTCACATATGTTCAGGCAATTGACACCAAAGCGACCCTCGAGGCAAGCGTTCGTGCAGCGATTCCCGCTGTACCCTGGAGCGCATATACAATCACCTGGCAACACAACAAGGAATGTCAACAAATGCAGTGAGAACCAGAGTGAAGAAAATGGCCAGAAAAAGATCAATAGTGGGAATGACAGGAGAACAGGATGTGTGGGAAAAAAATGAATGTCAGGAAGGTTATAGACGTGTTTTTACAACAAACACTCAATTTCTCGCTTTCCGATTGCTCTTAGCCATGATCTATAAGAGGACATACAATGAAAATGACGTCAGGTCGTCACGCCAAAGCCAACGAACTTCAACGGAATTCAAAGCCGTTTCCGATCAACAATTCTTAGCCAAAATTTTTTTCAAAACTTGTTGCTTGTTGTTCCACTTAGGTTTTGAACATTTTTGGCGTAATTTTTATGATCAATAAGAGTACAGACTATGGAAAAATGCGATCATTTGTTAAATTGATATACAAATGTTGTACCTGTGAACCTGTTGCAGGCAGCCCTGTTCATACACAGACACTTTTCCTTACAGCCAGCGCCAAATGTACCTTCCCCACAGATAGCCCCACAATCGTTGCCTTGGTAACCAGCGGGGCACAGGCACCTCCCAGACACGTGATCACAGTGCGCTTTGTTCTTACACTTGCAACTACCATGGCAACCAGCACCATATTTGGTCTCGGGGCAGCGGTTCTCGCAGAGCACGCCGGTATAACCGTCAGAGCACGAACACGTGCCGTCGTATTTACTACACACGTCGGTGTGAGCGCCGATACACTGACACGAGTTGTTACAGTCGATCCCGTACACACCACGTGGGCACGTCATCCCGCAGAATGCTCCGTGGTAACCAGGACGACAGATACAGCCGCCATCAATGAAATTACAAACCGCGCCATTTAGACACTGGCATTTTTGAGTGCAGTTTTTTCCATAATATCCCGGTGGACATTGCTCTAAACATCTGGGAAAACAAGAAACATGTTGATATGATGGATAATGTAAAAACCCTCAGGGAGGGGTGGGTAGAGTTACCTTAATCCTTGGAATCCAGGCTTGCAATTACAGCTGCCAGTGACAGGATGACAGGGCCTACTCTCAGTGACATTAGCACCGCAGTTACAAGAACTAGAACACCGCATGCCAAAACGACCAGGGACGCATGGTGTGCTGCAGTCGGCTCCCCTCCAACCAGGGCTGCAAGTACACGCACCGTCCACGTGACCACACGTGCTGTTATGCGCACATGCGCAGTGCTGGGAGCAGTTGTTGCCATAGTAACCAAGAGGGCATGGCATGGTGCATGCTAAGCCTTGCCATCCAGGCGGGCAGTGACAAGCACCTGTAGATGGCTCGCACAACTTGCAGAGACATCTGGAAAGAAAGAGAACATATTATACTTATGCTTACATTGTGCATGCTGATTGGTTCAAAATAGAGCCTCAATGCGAGTGTGCCATGGTCTACCACAGGGTTCCCACAGACACAGTAAGAGGACGAGAGACGTTACCTGGCTGAACAGTTAGTACCAAAATACCCAGGACTACATTTGACGCCACATGTTGACCCCATCCACCCACTGGAACAATAGCACTGCCCAGTCACGTGGTCACAGCGGGCATCGTTCAGGCAGTGACACTTTGAATGACAGTTGGGTCCATACGTTCCAGTAGGACACGGACTAGAGCAGTTGTTACCATGGTTACTATTATTACAGCATGCTCCATTAACCTGAAATACACATGACACAAATAAATACTAACACAAGTATAACACAGACATGACAAGGGTTGATCATCTACTTTTCAGCTTACCGGGTTACAAACACTGCTGCTGTTCTTGGTACAGACACACGGCCTTGAGCAGTTTGCACCCCACTTCCCAGGACTACAAGGTACACCACAGGCTGTTCCAGTCCAGCCATGATCGCAGGCACAACCAGATGCCAGACAGGAACACTGTCCAGTTACTGGATCACACTTGGCACCATTCACACAGGAACACGCGAAGGAGCAGTTGTGACCCCATAACCCTTGAGGGCAGGGCGTGTCACATACGCTGCCTCGCCATCCACTGTGACATGTGCACTGGCCTGACAACAGCAATGTAATGATTGGTTGATTTCCTCTCATGTACAGTTATGCACCTGATTTAGTCTTTTTAAAACAGGCTTTAAGTAATAGATCAAATATGAGCAGGAGACTTTTATGGTTATTACAACGCTAGCCGCAGGCGAGTGATTGTAAAGCCCATAAAGTTGGACGCGGATATTTGATATAACAAACACTGACCTGTGACAGGATCGCAGTCTGCCTGGTTCGTACACAAGCATCTGTGTTGACAGCCATTGCCATAGTAACCATAAGAACATGGTTGTTTACAGAGGATTCCTGTCGTACCAGTCCGAGTGCATTTACAGGAACCATCTTTTCTGGAACAAGTGCTGTTGCTGTCACACTGGCATGTCTGGGTGCAGTTCCAGCCATACGTACCGAGAGGACACTTGTGTTCACAATACCTGAGAGGCAGCACAAGAACATGTCAGTGAACATTCATATTCACAGTTCATATACAGCTTTTTTCATAAATTATGGACCCCCATGTCATATTTGATATATATCAAAAGTATATTAGAAATTATGGGATGGCATCTCTGATATTTTTTTCATAAAGCCTATATAATGGGCAACTCAAAAAAAATATCAGAGTTGATATCCCATAATTTCTAATATATTTTTGATATATATCAAATATGACATGGGGGTCCATAATTTATGAAAAAAACTGTATATGTACATACCTACATGTATTATACACATACTGTACATTTTAATATGTACAGTATAGTCTCTACAATTTTATAATTTAGAGATACAATTCTTGGATGAGTGCCAGACTTTTACAACAAAGCTAGTCCTGTGTTGCAAATAACTCTGACTATAATTATATTCAATAATGTGTTTTTATTTTAGCTGTAAATGTTGAGGAAGCTTTACAAGAATTCTGGCAGATGAAAGACCCAAAGATGTGCCCTACCAGTGTAAAATATGAGCCAGAGCAAGCAGAGAGGCCCCCTTATGTGTGTTTTGCTACCCTACCAGAAGGGAGTTGCTTTGGTAGCTTTCAGCCTTCGACTACAAAGGCAGAAGCCAGGAGAAGCGCTGCTAAGATAGCACTCATGAACTCTGTGTTCAATGAACACCCCTCAAGGTTAGTCAATGCTGAGTTACATGTACTGTACATGTATGTTTCTATGCCTGATAGGGACAGGGTAATAATGTACAATGTACATTCTCTCTATAGTCAATGATGAGTTACACTTGTATGCCTGATAGGGATGGGGTAATACATTCTCTCTATAGTCAATG
>JAUPMF010053007.1:0-14992 GCA_031471435.1 Stomphia didemon | reverse complement strand
ATCAAATAAGTAAAAGCTGTCTAAAGCTAAGTTTAATTGGCGATCAATGCAGTGAAATCTTGCATTATCTTATCATTCAAATTCATAACAGCTGGGTTAAACAAAACTAACAAACTGGCGGGTAAAATAAAGATGATCCAGTTTAATCAGGTTGAGACTCATTTTAATTCTTATTTCTCATTTTATTGAAATAAGAATAAAATTACATTTTCACGAATTTGTTTCTGTTAAGCAGTCTAAAAGTGAACCTTCTGATTTTGTATATGCCAGTGAGTGTATTAGGGCTTTATTGTAGTTGATATTCTGTACAAAAAAAGATCAAATATGGCAATGAAATCACAATTTAACACGACTTTAGTTCCCTAATATCTTTCCTGTAAATGCCAGTGAGTGTATTAAGGCTTTATTGTAGTTGATATTCTGTACAAAAAAAGATCAAATATGGCAATAAAATAACAATTTAACACGACTTTAGTTCCCTAATATCTTTCCTGTATATGATATGCCAGTGAGTGTATTAAGGCTTTATTGTAGTTGATATTCTGTACAAAAAAAGATCAAATATGGCAATGAAATCACAATTTAACACGACTTTAGTTCCCTAATATCTTTCCTGTATATGCCAGCGAGTGCAGTAACGCTTTATTGTAGTTAATATTCTGTACAAAAAGAGATCAAATATGGCAATAAAATAACAATTTGTAACGACTAGTAATGATGAGGTCAGTGGCCGAAAACAAAGTTATAGAAACACTTCCTGGCATGCATTACGAATATCTGTAAAACGTTTGAAATAAATGATTGGATTTATACTTGAATTAAGTCCCAACAAAGTGAGAGATCCAGAAAAAAACAATAGTGTTTCTTTTCGTAGTAGTATGCCTAAAGCTACAAGTGAGCATATTAGCGGGACGAAGCACAGAATAAGACTTCCTAATACAATCAGCATTGTCTTGAGACTTTTCCTGTATTTGACAATATCGATATTGCCAGACATTTGGTTTGGTTGCTGGGCGTGAACTTGAAGTGTGTAGCGATGGATTGTTCTGAACGACTTGATGTAAAAAGTACATGTGATGAACAGCAAAACTAGGCCTTGGAAGGTTTCAATTCCGAGAACACCAAGTATAGTGGAAGGAGAATCTGGAACAAAGTTATACGGTAATACAATGACGAATTCAACAATCCATATTCCCACAATCAACAAACGAACTCGCTTTTTGGTAACAATAATTCGATATCGGTGGCGAAGACTGACCGCCAAGTATCTATCAATGCTGATACACGTTGCCATGGAAAATGAGTGTGCACCAAGAACCGCTGTAATTGTGTACAACATCGGGAACAGATGACAAAATCCCTGAAAATTGTGTTGCACTAGTAAAAAATTAATGGCAACATGAACAGGATGATATAGTAAACCAACTAAAAGATCCGTAAACGCTTGGCTTGCTATCAGTAGGTAGGATGGTGTTTGAAGGTTTGGAGATTTCCAGATTACGATGATTATCATTCCATTGCCAAGAGTCGCAGAGAAACTTAAAACGATATTTAGGAAGATGTTGATGATGCTAAATCTTTCAAAGAACGTGACGATATCTTGTAACATCAAACTACAGCTTTCACTTTGATTCATACTTCTTGTACTTCTCAATCTAGTCCTTGTATACTTGTGTATGCACAGGTATCAGAAGATGGTGTATACTATGTATTTAAAACTGCCTTATAGCGCAGCAAATGGAACTTTGCATGTGATTGATACAAGAGACTCCGGCAATCAAAACGTTAAGTTACCCACTCAGTTGAGACTAAGCACTGACTCTGTTGCACTGAACTGATAACACTATTAATGCGCCTTGGTGTGAATCTAATAAAAACAGCTCAAGTCTTGACAACCTTTAATAAAAAGTAGCCAAGGCAACTAGTTTAATAAAAAAAACTAACTCGTGGCAATAATTGGTGTCAGGTAATCTATACTCCATTCACACCAATCGCTAAACGTGTTTAGTTAGGACCAACGAAGTTTAAACAAGATCTTAAATTTGGCACGAAGAAACTTTGACATATACTGGTTGAAAGAATGTGGAAATTGATCAACAAGCTGGGCCAATATTAGTAGATCAAAAACGTGATAAATGTAATGAAATGTAAAAGAAATGGTGATAACTTTAGCTGAATCATGTGACAATTAAACGAGGTTATTACTCGGGATTTCTAAAGGAAATGCCCGAGTTATAATTCGGTCACAAATCGCCTTCGAGTCTCTAAAGCGCATGCGTAGAAGATGTCAATGAGCGCAGGTATTCCAAATACGAATCTTGAGCGATGCCTGAGAAGGACAAATAAGAAAGCCCAAGTTTACACAGTTATGCGTCTAGTTATCTGGATTCCTATGGGAATATCCGAGTATTAAATTGGTTTCCGTCAGAAATTGCTATTTAAACTCTAATACGCATGCGCAACATCTACACGCATGCGTAGAAGATGTCAATGAGCGCAGGTATTCCAAATACGAATCTTGAGCGATGCCTGAGAAGGACAAATAAGAAAGCCCAAGTTTACACAGTTATGCGTCTAGTTATCTGGATTCCTATGGGAATATCCGAGTATTAAATTGGTTTCCGTCAGAAATTGCTATTTAAACTCTAATACGCATGCGCAACATCTACACGCATGCGTAGAAAATGTCAATGAACACAAGTATCCCAAACACGAATCTTAAGCGATGCCTGAAACAAACAAATTAAATAAGAAATCCCGAGTTCACGCAGTTATGCGTCTTGTTTATATACGATTATTCAACACGCTCGGCCTAAATTGAATCTAGAGGCGTCGTCTGGTCAAAATAGAACTGACTGACACTAGATACACGAATTCGAAAATGGGTCGGTTAAAATTCGTATAAATTTGCTATAAATCTTAAAATAAATGAATGTTTTTCCATTTTTACATGACTAGGGTTTTTCGTAATATCTATATTTTAGCCAAAAAAGTTACGACACGTGTTTTATTGAGTTTACTGGGGAGGGGTGGGTATTTCTATTTTAAAACTTGAACTTGACTGATCCTTAAACTACAAGATGTTGAACAGATCTAAAGCGAACGGACAGTTATGGCACGAAGGAATTGACTTCAGGTCAAGCTAAGCAGGTGGATGATTAGCCTCCCTGGCTTTAACTTTCACAAGAAAGATATCTGACCGTTTACCATGCAAAGCGCAAATGAATCATTTTGAACCGGTAATTTGGGATACTTAACCAAGTGCATGTACTTAAAGATAATATTCAACATCGTAGCAAAACAGGAAAAAGCTGCGTTTTTCAAGTAGAAAACGTCAGAAAAAAAACTGAAATCACTCAATATATTTTAATTTCAGAAAGAAAGATAAACAGCTCCAAGTTAAGAGATCGATATTAATCGTAAGCTGCTTCTCTACTGATATAAAATAAACTTAATTAGCCCAGCGAAGGCAAATAATTTCCATGCTATGTCAACTGAGGTCTTGAGATAAGCTAACACTCAAGAAATGCCGTATTTTTCTTTGTATTTTTGAGAGGTTTTCCCAATTCTGGAGATCTCAGTCGACTCTGACGATCAGCAGCCAGCTCAGATTTTAACATTTGCTGGAGAGGTTGTTAAATCGCTGTCTACATTGTCGATAATTATTTCTTTGGGCCGGAAAACGAAATAAAAAGTCACTAGCTAGAAACTAAAAAGCCGATTCTTCTACCGCTGTCAAGTCATGAATTTACCATTGACTCTATGTCATCCAGGCTAGATTCATTTTGAAATCTGCTTTTTTTTAAATTTGAAATTTTTGAGATCTTTTAATGTCTTTTTGATTGCTTATATATATAACAGTTTGTAATTGTGGGCACAAAGAATCCGGCTCGAGGTGAACGTGAGGCAAATCAACTTGATTACTCTCCAGCAACATACGATTCATTTCTATCGCTTTCACTAACTAACGGGACACAAAAATATACTATAATCAAGCTCCACCGGTTGCCAGAATGTAATTCATTTTACACACAAGAGTAGAATTAAAGTCATTGAACCACATTGGCATAAAGTGCATCTTGACACCAATTAAATATTTCAAACTAAAAATCCATCACAGTGGCTTTATAGTGTTGATTCTATGCATGGAAGATCAATAACCCAGGACAACCTTAAAATCGGCTTCCTGGGAGTCTTGCACAATTATAAACAGCAATCGAGGTCATTAGTGTTATATTCTTTCTCGTTAATTTAACTAAAATCCCTACACTTTTCATTACATGTATTGGCTACTACTTCATGGTTTCTCACTTATATTGTATATATATGCACAATATATTAAGTGATTAAATATAAGTGAACATACATAAAGTAGTAGCCCATGCATTTAGTCCTTTTCATTACAGCCGAATGATTCCATGTGACCACGCCCTTTCCGTCATTGCACGGGGTTTAGCGTTCAACAATTATTTCTTATTGAACTGCATATTGTTTGTAGGGGGAAAGGTTGAATAATAACAGGAAAGGCAAACTACAAGAACACCATCTTTGCGTGGTGTGTTTAGTTTGCCCTTACCCATCATTTGGGAAGATGGCATCTGTCAGTTAGTTTGACACCAGCTATCGAGAAACCTTTCACACTATTTGAATACCCTTCTGACAATGTCAACTATACTTTGTACCAACACTGAACCGGCCAGTAAGTGTTGTCTTAATGACGGAAACCCAATTTTTCTTGTTTCTATCTGAATGTATATATTTTTTTAAATTTATTAATTGTAGACAAAGGAAAAGGTTTTTCCTGCTTGTAGAATGACTTGATATTCAGTAAGATTTATGCATGTATTCCATAGCGTAATGCCAGAATTGTTTACTTTTTTACAGGGCATAACCACCCTACTCTTCATAACCATGCCTATATGTCTTCAAATAAACGGGTTGATATAGGAAATAGGAAATGAATCTTAGACAAAGTCCAATGGCATTGGAACGAAAAAAAAAAATGGGAATGAAGGGCGGACAAACAGACAAGATGATAAAGGGGAGAACAGGATTCACGTACGTATTGATATATCTACTTTAAAATACAAATGTATATATTAGTAAAAATAGTTAGTCCCTGGAAGAAAATTAATTAGGGACAAATATTTTGATATTAGAAAAGTAAATAGAAAAAAATAGAAATAATAAATGTAAGAAAATATAATAAATAATTAATAATAACAAAACCTTCGCTTTTTTTTTTTTTTTTGCTAGTTTGAGATCGACTTAATATGTTTATTCCAAGCTTTGTTTTAATCCACTTCTAATCTTTCAATAAACCGGTTAAAACAGAATAGATTTGATAACATATGAAGAGTCCAAAGTCTGATGAATTTTATTATAAATGACGCCGGAAGGTAGGAAAGAAAATAAACACAAGCACACGAGATAAAATAATGTCAGCGAGATGCCTACTATGCCTAAGACTAATCATAGTTAGTAACTATGGCCGGACTAACCAAATACATGCCAGACAGAATCGGTTACACGATGTCCTCTGATGAATTAAGCGCACCACAAAAACTGCACATAATAGAAATAGAAATGTTACAAAGAGAATTAAATAATGACTTACGTTGTTGGTTGACGTCAATCACAACGCGTTTACACACCTAGTAGTTCGATTTATAATTGCAAATGGAATTATAATGTTCACATATTAATATTTCAAAAAGATTTAGCAAATGCTATATTATGCGGGTTAAGATTCTTCTTGACAAAATATAACCTATTCGAAAACTATTTTGTACTACTATTGGAAAGAACTACTAAGTTAAAATTTCGGACACTTTTAAAGGTTTGCGTAATGAATTTATAAGTGTCTGGTCCTTTTGGGGTACTTTGTATACCAAATAATTTAAAGGATTTTAGATGGCCTTACTGGTTTGATATAGATACTGAGTCACAAACGATCAGGAAGATGAGTTCATCAGCCCAACTATCGGACATGCATCACAACATCTCTCCGCCATCAGGAAAATGTAAACGCAAATCTTGAGTCTTGAAAAGCCAAGCCATGCAGTGGTAGTGTATTCCTGGAAAACAAACACTTTATACGAAACGTATACATATATATATATTCTTTAGCCAAATCTATTGTATAGCGGGAAGTAAATTTGAATTGTATTTTAGCTGATGCGAGATTAAAAGTTGCCGTCCGCAACGGATGGTTATTTGGAACAGTTCTTTTAAAGGCTTAAATAGGTTTTCTTCTTCCGGACCAAAAATCCATAGTTGTCCATATTTGTCAAACACGTTATGTGATTGGCTGTCTTTTTCAGTCCACGTCACATAGATGTGCTGTGTATCGTGAACTTCAATTAATACTTGTGAATCCATCACCAATTCATTCAACACTGAGTCGTTGCGGAACATGGCGAGTGTAAGAATTGGCGCTGCGAACCTAACGAACTCCTCGTTCTCTCAGCCTTCTACTCCCAGACCGGTTTCTGACAGATGTGTACTTCCTATGGTCCATGGAATACCGATCGTTATCATCAATTTTACTCTCGTTTTCGTAGGAACATTTGGGAACTTTCTCATCATCATGGCTGTCTTAAACACACGTAAACTTCGCTGTAAAATTTCCAACTTTCTTCTCCTCAGTCTGGCAGCTGCTGACTTGTTTGTCACAATGTTGGCGCAACCTTTGCATGCAACGTCAGTGAGTTTTACAACATTTCGAAACTACTGTGTCCCCGCGATTGACTTTGCCTACGACATCGCTGGGAATTTCTCCGTTTTTTGCTCGATCTTTCACCTGGCAGCCATAAGTATCGACAGAGCATTAGTCGTGACCAAACCCCACCAGCATCAGAACATTATGAAGAGTTATGGATTGAAGTTAATGCTGTGTATTTGTTGGGGATCCGCCATTACTTTCACGCCATTTCGCGTAAAATTTTCCTCCGCCTCCATGATGTCCATTGGTTTGGTTGTCTTCAATTTTGTGATCATTATTATTTCATACGCTGTAATTCTAAACCAAATCACACGCACTAAGGTCATCAGTAACGATCCTGCTGCGTCTGCCTCATCCTCTGCCTCGCGAGACGCCCGCACGGAGAGACGGGTTGCTGGGACTATCGCCATCATCATCCTGTTCTTTTCCATATGTTGGTTCCCTCTTCTTGGTTTCTACATAAGTGCTGGAAATGCTGTTCTCAGAGAACTCGGTGGAGTGCCCTACATGTGGATCCGTACTCTCGTACTCTCCAACTCATCGATGAACTTCATCGTCTACAGTTGTCGCATAGATCATTTCCGAGTTGCATATTTGAGGATCATAAAAAGACTCATCCGTAAACCAGGAAGTGTATTCAAAATAACGAAGTTCTCGGCGAGCG
Source organism: Stomphia didemon (assembly GCA_031471435.1). Classification (NCBI taxonomy): domain Eukaryota; kingdom Metazoa; phylum Cnidaria; class Anthozoa; order Actiniaria; family Actinostolidae; genus Stomphia; species Stomphia didemon. Next base: position 7,604 of record JAUPMF010053007.1, on the reverse strand, counting down.
TTGGCGTATCGCAAGACAACGATGCGGGGAATCTACCAAGTCTCATCAACGGGAGTGTAGGTGGTATGTGTTTGAAAAGTACGCAAAACAAGAAAAGTGCATGTGATTCTTCAAGTGTGAAAGATATAAAAAAATTGAGCGAAGATTTGTGCGCTGGTAGCCCCATGACATCAATACCTGCCCAAGTAAACTTTGGTACTTTGGAAAACAGCACAAGAAGAAAGGACCAAGAAGGAGGTATACCTAACTGCACTTTGAACACTAAATGCAGTGAACACCTGCATTACCAAAAAGAAGATCAGCCAAAATAAACACAAGAATCTCAACTTCTCCGCTAGCACTACAACTCAACGGATCATTTACAATACTGTGTCGTTACAATTGTTTTGCACCTAGCAGTAGCTGATCGACAAACTAAGGAACACTGACAGTACAGCCGGCACACCTGCGTTCACTATATCGATAATGGTTGCACTGTTTGACGGTTTTGATGAAATTAAAAACAGCCTTTCTATCCCAATAAGACTTGACTTGCAATCGGAAAAGCATAAAACGCAGGAACCTGAGAGCTGAATTAATCTGCACTACTTTGCACAACTGGCTAGACATTGATTGGTCTGGGATGCTAGCTTTAATCAGCTCTTCATGCACTTTAAATGAAGAATTGATCGAAAAGGGCCGGAAAACAAGGCTAGAATTGATTACAGTTTCACACTCTCAGCTATAATATCATAGCAGACCATTTCGGCATCGTGTTTTTTGGTCTCTCGCGACTGTTCGTAGCTTCAAAACACTAAGCTTGCAATTGAAGCAAACATTTACTAATCGAGGGTTGTGCTGGCTGATTGGCCTCAAAGATAAGACAGAATTCAATCAGCTTGTTTTCCACAGATGCTCGTAACAAAAGCACTTTCATCTCATTCAAGTACACCATTAGTCGGTCAGATATAGATCTTCTTGTTGCATAAAATATCTTTTTCAGTCCCACTAAGTGAAAGGTTTTAAAGTACTTGGCTTCACTTCTGACAGTTTACTTGTTGTTTCTACGTATATCTTAAAAGCTTGTAGATATTGCGGAACTTAAAACCTTGTTAAATTTTAATCGATGTTAGAAAACGTGGATTGCGTTTAATATATCAGCAATTCCGAAGTAATGATTGACACATGGGCAAACATTTTGGGCATCAAACAGCTGTCCCGTATGTCCCTGTGTAATGTTTACTTGTACGTTTTTCAAATTGTGCATATTTTCCTGCTTGATGAGATTAGCTCAAAGCATCCGACCATCGTTTGAATTTTGAAGGAAATAATTCACCCCAAAAATATTTCAAAGTATTTGTACTAAATAAATGTTAAATGCATAATCGAATAAGTTGATAAATGAAAATTGTAACTGAACGTTAGAAATATAAACTAATAAATGATCAACTTGATTCCCGACTGGTTGGTCACAGTACTTTTCCCTTTTAATATAAGTCTGGGTCTCTACCATCGTGATTGTTATGCATGGTTAGGATGATCTTTTTGTTTGTATTTTGGATCTCGATTTGTTATAATGTTATACCAAGAGACTATCATATAATCTCTTGCCGGGTTATACTGTGATTATCAACCACTGTAAGAATGAGATCCATGTATTTCGGGGATGCGTAGGACGAAGTAGCCTGTGTACAGCCGTCTCCTCTCCCCTACCCCCTGCGAGAGAAAAAAAGGCAGCAGAGATCTTTGTCTTGTGACACTCGCAGATTAAGGAAGGATTTACAGCGAACGGGCCCCAATCTATTCCGAACGTGATATAATCATATTTTACTGACGTTATACTGCAACGGATGTACCGTTTGTCATGCAGTAACACGTACTTAGAAATTAGATATATCTATATGTATTAAGCACGTCAGTATATCATACTCAGGGGAAATTGCTCAGTTCCGAACATCATTTGTTTGATATGAAAGAAATTTAAATACTACTTATAATGAAATCAATCTATGCCCAATGAATGAGATGGTTTTTCTGTTTTTCCTATTTATTTTTCTTACATCAAATTACAAGCAAAATGTCTACAGTTATTTGAATAATAAATATTACGGTATTTAAAAGTTTTAAAAGCTTTCGTGTAAGCCCGCGGAAGTCAGGTAAAGAGAGATCGGATATTAATGTACTTTTAGCAGGCAACCATTGACTGAATTTTAATGACTATAAGTTGAACTGACTTCTCTTTTTTCAAAGAGGAAATTTTGCGACTTGCTGTCACAAGAAGAGAAGATTTTCAGTTCTAAAGAATAAAGCCCAGTCCATGAGACACCAACTCTCAATGCCTGCATGAATAAAGCCCAGTCCATGAGACAACATGAACCTTTGAGAGATTTCAACCCCATGTTTCATGTTTCATGTCAATTGTTTCGGCTCAATTCATTGTCGGTACTTGCTGAATCGATTCCATTATTAATAGAAAATTACACAACTCAGAGCGAATCGAAAATAAAAAGACACAGCAGGATTGTTATCCCGCTTTCAAACCGCAACACAAAGCCGCAAAGAAACAAACATGTCAAAACAAAACTTGAAAGGAAAATATTGAATGATTCAATATTAAAAGGGCGACTGGAAAAGAGCAACATGGTTGGAGTTTCTAGAAGTCTCGCTCAATGACGATTAAATAATTTCGATTTGTCTTTTCAAAACGCATCAAAACGTTTTTCAAGACAAATTCAGCATAACGGCAGAAAAACAGATGTTACTGAAGAATTAATCGAAATTTGCCATCGAACAGCACGCTATATACAACATTATAACACTTCTACAAATGAAACCAGGCGCCGAAGCCTTGCATTACACTAATGAAATAACTGTGATCGGAACTAGATTGGTGGAAAGTTTACATTTCACCTCCTTATATGGAACTGATATCAAGACTTTCACTTCTCATCCATCATATTTAACTCGTCCCCGGTTCACATCCACAAGGCAAACTCGTATTATCGTATTTTGAAGTTGACACAGAGTGTCATCCGCTTGTATACTCAGTAAGAACAGTGTAAACATGCAGCTCTTCTCATAACACGATCGCAGGTGAATACATGGCAAGTTTAAATCAAACAAGTTTTGTTATGAATATCTTTGTAAATGCAACTCCAAAACCAATCGACAGCAAATGTATGCTTCCCTTGGTTCATGGGATACCAATTGCTATCATCAATTCGGTTCTCTCTCTCGTTGGAACATTTGGCAACTTCCTCATCATCTTCGCCGTTTTAAATACGCCGAAACTGCGTCAAAGGGTGTCGAACTTTCTTCTGCTCAGCTTAGCAGTCGCTGATTTGCTCGTCACAATGTTGGCACAGCCCTTGCACGCGACGTCTATTTCCTTTAAAACGTTCTGTAACTATTGTGTCCCTGAGGTCGACTTTGCTTATGACATCGCTGGGAACTTTTCTTGCTTTTGCTCGATTTTTCACTTGTCAGCCATAAGCATCGACAGAGCATTGGTCGTGACGAAACCCCACCGACACCACACCATCATGACGAGGTATGGATTGAAACTGATGTTAGGCGTTTGCTGGGGAGTTGCTGCAGTATTTGTGTGTCTTCGCGTTCCCTTCCCCTCAACACTCATGTTATCTATTGCCTTGATCGTGTTCAACTATGTCATCATCATTGTCTCATATGCTATCATCCTCTGGCAAATCACACGGGAGAAAGTCATCAGCAATGATCCCGCTGCTGCCTTGTCCAAACACTCAGGAGACGCTGTCATAGAGAAACGAGTCGCTAGAGCTATTGGCATCATCATTTTGTTCTTCACCATTTGTTGGTTCCCTCTTCTTGGCTTCTATATAAGTGTGCAGAAAGCTGTTCTACGAGATCTTGGTAGTTTGGTGTACATGTGGTTCCGTACGCTCGCACTCTCCAACTCATCGATGAACTTTCTCATCTACAGCTGGCGCATAGACCATTTCCGCGTTGCCTATATGAAGATCATTAACCGAGTCCTACAGAAACCAAGAAACTTCTTTGGTATTTCCCAGTTCAAGATGACCGGCTCCAGCGCCGCCTCGCGTGGAAGCAAAGATAACCTAGAATTGGGAAGTCGCGTAGAGGGCAGTAAGGATAACAGCAACTTGAGAAATACTCAGATCACCAAGTTAGCAAGTGAGGAGATTGGTAAAGAGGCGTTAAGTGTATCGGGGCCGAAAGATACTTGCGATATTTCTCAAATAATCCTGATTCCCGCCCAAGTGAACATTGATACAAGGAAAGACACCAGAGAGAGTGGTCAAGAAGATATTGGCATATGTAATATCACTGTAGAGAGCCCTACAGTCACAGCTAAAGCCCACAGCCAGGAGAACTCTGAGTAACTACAGACGCCCCTTTAGGCGCCGTATATATTACATTGACTGATGTTAGGGATTGTTTAGGGCCCCGTTTAGTAGCCAAAGGGGAAATCTTTTATGCAAAATTCAGTTGGTATATAGACAGCTTGATTATAGATGAAATTGAAAGTACAGTTGAAATTGAAACATTTTGACCGATCCTACTATTTGTATGACTGACTAATAGCTATTTATAAGCTCTTTAGTAATAATCAAACGCTGTATATAGTTATAAATATTTGAGATATAACGCGCGTTCTGGTTGGTTACTTAGCTGAGAGGACACGATAGAAACAAAAGCCCTAAGTTCTTGGAGAGCATATAGAATCAAATAGCTTGCGCGAGAAGACTAGTTAACTAATATAAAACGTTTTTCGTGTTTACATAGCCTAATATACACGAGAGAAGTTTGGGAGAAGTCGAGAGCTGTTGTGTAAAACCGAGCCGCAGGCGAGTGTATATATTAGGCTATGTAAACACGAAAAACGTTTTATAATAGTTTTATAAAATAGACAAAATTTGATTTGTTTACACAGCCTTATATAACCATGCTGGCCCAACCAATCAGCGTGCGCGTTATATCTCAAGTATTTTATAATACTAGATAGCACGTAATCCCATGATCCTTTTCGGTCATGTTGCGTAAAACAAACTTACCAAAATGGCTACTTGTAGATATATTACTCTAATCTTTTACCGAGTGAATAAGGTTTGTAACGTTTAGTGCGGGGCTATATATCCCGACCTAAGACTGATGGTTTCATATTTGAAGGGTATATTATCCATATGTAAATAACTATAAAGCTGACAAAAGTCCAGCATTTCCAATGCACTTTCGAAACCGAGATGTTTGACAGGACATGTTTCATCCTGTCTCTTATTAAAAGTGAAAACCTTGTACTGACAATTAAACGTTGTTTTAATCTGTCAATATATTAGTTTAATTTATAGAATGGTAGAATGGTAGTAAGTTACAGAGAACATGTCTCATCTTTAATTCACTACCATTCTATATCTACGCTCTGCACTTCTGTGTATCGAGCACTGTCATGTCAGTATAGACACCACCTACTTTGGTATTATTATAATTTATATTTTCATTTATAATAAATTATAAGTTTATGTAGAACCAATTTCTTCACTGAGAACAGTACAATCAAAAATTGTGGATGAATATTTACGGGTCGAGATAAATTACTGCACGTTAGGGCTTGTGTGACAAGCCTTTCCTGACTGATATATTATTTAATGACACGGAAAATACTCTTATATCGTTCGTCAACATTTGTAATATCGGTCAATACACAACCAGGGATTTGTCGCTGTCATATATCAAGCCCATCAAGAAATATATGATTTTCATTTACTTATTCAGGCACGTTTGGTTTAAGAACTGAAGCGTTTTGTAGTAGATAAAATAGATACCAATTACTAACAGTCAATCATTCAAAAGATTGATACGCGATTTTCCGGGTCGTTTCAATCATGTTTGTTCCTATTTGTCCAACTCTCACCTGATTGGTCAACTGCAGCACGTCTAAGTTTATTATGATAAAAACTCTGTATACATTCGAACCAGTGCTAATTGTATTACCACTTTCGGTAGAATTCAAGATGAATATCACTATTTATCAGAACGCGACGCCCCAGCCGATCCCTGACAGATGTGTACTTCCTATGGTCCATGGAATACCGATCATTATCATCAATTTTACTCTCGTTTTCGTAGGGACATTTGGGAACTTTCTGATTATCTTTGCCGTTCTTAACACGCCAAAACTGAGGCACAGAGTCTCTAACTTTCTTCTCCTTAGTCTGGCAGCTGCTGACTTGTTCGTCACAATGTTGGCGCAACCTTTGCATGCGACGTCAGTGACTTTTACAACATTTCGACACTATTGTGTCCCTGAGATCGACTTTGCCTACGACATCGCTGGGAATTTCTCGGTGTTTTGCTCACTATTTCACCTTGCCTCCATTAGTATCGATAGAGCGCTTGTTGTAGCGAAACCCCACCAACATCACGGCATCATGACGAGTTATGGATTGAAGTTATTGCTCTGTATTTGTTGGGGATCCGCCATTACCTTCACGCCATTTCGCGTAAGATTTTCCTCAGCCTCCATGATGTCCATTGGTTTGGTTGTCTTCAATTTTGTGATCATTATTATTTCATACGCTGTAATTCTAAACCAAATCACGCGCACTAAGGTCATCAGTAACGATCCGGCTGCGTCTGCCTCATCCTCTGCCTCGCGGGACGCCCGCATGGAGAGACGGGTCGCAGGGACTATCGCCATCATCATCCTGTTCTTTTCCATATGTTGGTTCCCTCTTCTTGGTTTCTACATAAGTGCTGGGAATGCTGTTCTCAGAGAACTAGGTGGAGTGACCTACATGTGGATCCGTACTCTCGTACTCTCCAACTCATCAATGAACTTCATCGTCTACAGTTGTCGCATTGAACATTTCCGAGTTGCATATTTGAGGATCATTAACCAGATCTTACAGAAACCCAGAGAGATTTTTGGCTTCTCGAAGTTCAATACCAGTGGCGCTGGCTTATCACACGCAAGCAAGTCTGACAACGACATGGACCTGCGTAGTCGTTTAGCCGAGAGTAAGGGCAACAACAACGCGGAAAGGATGGCGTCGTGCGTGTTGGAAGACGACGATAACTGCTCGGCCATGTCAACTCCTGCCGAAATACATGTTTCTCTTGAGGAAAAGAAAGACGCAAAGATGGGTGCTGGGTTACAGAGGGTTAAATCTCATAGCATTTCATCGTGCTCGACAGCCAGACAAAAATATTCGGGGGAACCAGAGTCCCTGACTTTAGATCGTCGCCAGACCAACAAAAACAGGTTATCGAGAAATTACAACAAATTCTCCCTTTAAAATCACTGACAATCTGTTTTTAACATCATTTTTATTTTTTTACTTTCTAAACGCTGGTTTCGCTCATATGATTGCCAGCGATCTTTAGCGATCATATAAAAACATTAAATACTATTTACATCATCTGATTGTAATGCATTGCAATGTACTGCACTTATACAACATTTATGAGTCTTCAATTAGCCATAAAACAAGGAATATCGATCCTTATGAAAATATCCTCATAAATACTTAGTATATCTACAGCACAAATAAAAAGATGTGATCTCTGCTTAACAGAAAAGCTACACATTGTCAAAGCAAACAGCGACCGACTTCTAAACAAACGAT
>JAUPMF010052896.1:0-14993 GCA_031471435.1 Stomphia didemon | reverse complement strand
GGGCAATTTTCGGTTTTAGGGGGGGGTGAACACCCCCAACACCCCCCCCCCCCCCTAAATCCGCCCCTGCCAAGTGGAACGATAGTTTGAATCGATGCTACAGTAATGATATATAGGGCGAGACAAAAATATTAAGTGTACTATATAATACTACTAACAGAAACACGTGTTTTTGTGGGTAGATAAGACTATAGTATAGGGAAAACCAGGCAGGAATCAGACTGTACATTGAAGACCGACGTGTAACCCACTGTAGATAACCATAGTTAATAGAGGGGAACTATAAGATGACTGAACACTAAGGAGCACACTTATTTCTTACCCGCTATTTACGAATTCACCGCGCACGGGAAAACACTCCCCAGAACCAACCTCACTCGACATTGAACGAAGAAATCCCACTGGAGGTTCGACGACACGAGCTTGACTGTCGTACCACAGTGTTTGTAACTAAGACTCACCCGTACGCTACGTCACATGTGGCGTGATGTATACAGCCCATGACACAGCGCTGTGTGTTTTAACCACGAGCGAGTGTGACGGAATCAAAGAGCACGACGCGAGACGCCGCCCGGTTAAATATAGACAGAGTAAACGGACGGAGATTAGAGTTTTAATTAATAAAGGGATTATCGGCATTCCTGGGCGAGAATAGAAACACGCCAATATTGCTGGATGTTAATGACGTTTTATCAACACAAACTCAACAAAATATAGCGCACCAAATCATTAATTATAATCATATTATTGTGTTATACTTTATATTAAAAAAATCCAGTTAAAAAATATTTTCCTAGTCGCAAAAAGATACTATACACTAAATCATTAAGTTTTCTAGAATCATATTTTTCTTATCATTTGAATACGAGAACATGCTTTTAGCCAATGCGCATTCATCACAGGGATATCGCTTGGAGCGGAAGTGATCACAGCCACGTTGATGTAACATACCATGAACATACCTGTGAATCTGCTTGTCCAGCCCGATAAAATTCTCTACGTTCCTACGAATGCTCCAAGTCCTGTCTCTGCATGATACTCTCACCTAGAAAACAAACTAAAGTCAAGTGGCACGCGAGAGGATGTGACACCATATTAAAGTCATTAACTTTATGAAATTGAAACTTGCATCTTTCTAGTATCATTTTTGTATTGTTTCTACTATTATCTTTCGATTTAAAAATCTAGATAGTATGAAATAAAAAAAACTTGAATTTAAACTTTATATTTATGGGGTTTTTTTTATCTTCAAATTTAAAAAGTGGGGCAAATTGTCGAGAAAATATTTGAAACCAAAGAGTTCAAAAATCAAAAAGTTTAAAATAAGACAAATGACAGGGATCACGTTATTTAATACGGAGATAATCGCTTAATTCACTAGGGAAGCGCAGTAAAATCTTTTCAAAGCATTTTTCCTTCTCAGTTCGCAGCGTGACTCCACAGGTGAAACACACACACACTGTAGCTAAAGAATACGCGTAGAAAGCGAGCGGTGTATTTACTTAACTCGACGAATAAATAAACTCACCATAAACTCTTCCTCCGTGAACTGCTTACTGTCATGAGAGCTTTGGTAAAGGGAAACCTAGAAAAAAAGGAGAAAATTAACAAGAATACCCCCGACGGAAATTACAATATTCGTAACATGATTAAAATTCAACTAGCTCTAAAATTTTCGAGTCAGAAAATTGGTCATTTTGAAACGAAAAACAAAATCTTGCTATCAACGAAGTCTGAATCTGAAGGGTTGATTCCAATCTAAGAATCTGGGAAAAATATTGCTGGTTTGTTCAGTATCAATATCGAGAGAATTTACAGCCACCAATTATTCAGTCAAATAGGTATAAGACAATAAAAATAGTTGAATTCCAACTTTGGTATATCAATAAAATGTACCTCTCTTACAAGAAGATCAGCTGATGAACTGTCCAAAATTACGCGCGAAAAATTAAAAGGGAAAGCCGAACGAGGAACAACTCGTGGCGTTCGAGCCAAAAACACTATTGAATTTGAATTGCAGATTTATTCGTACAGCGCCAGACACATTCAATGAATCGATATGTATAATTTAGCACACAAACTGGTGATGAAAAACATTGTATTTACCACGGTAATAATAGAGAGAATTATTATGCATTTAGATACAAGTGTTTTTAAATGTATTTTTTTGACAAATAGAACTAAAGAACACACTTTCAAACAAAACTGTAAATAAGAAGCAATGAAAAATAGAGGCAGAGATGGCGGATGTAAATACTGTGTCTTTGATTTTACTTTTATTCTTGAAAAATTGTGTACCCGGGGATGAGGAGGCCTGGAACTTTTTGGGGTCGTTCTCTGTTATATAGAATACCTTAGAGAATAAATTACGTATGTACTTCATGCTACCATGCAATAAAGTCGTCCTCCATGTACATGATAGTACAACTATATGACATACTACCATAAAGTACATACCGAATTATCTACCAAAACCGACCAAAAAATACTAAAATGCATGCCACAAATCGAGATTTTTCTTAGTATGGTATCGTTCACAGGCTATACAGTGCTGTGCTGAACAACCCGTCTCTAGTCATGTTACCTTTATAGCTGTGCCCAAGTCAATTTCATCATAATGGAAATGGGGCATGTCCTCAATTCTAGGAAATCGAGATTTCCCATCATACAACCTGTAGAGATGACAGAAAGTGAAGTTATTGGACCGTGCACTACAAAGCTCCACCCCCACCCCCTGGGGGGCAATTTCAATGTCTTAAATATGGGAATGCCCGAGTACTAAATTAGGCTTTGGTTTCCGTCAAAAATGGCAATTTGAGCTCTAATGCACATGCGCAACATCTACATGCATGCATAAAAAATGTCAATGAACACAGGCATCCCAAACACGAATCTTCAGAGATGCCTGAGATGGACAAATTAAATAAGAAAACCTAAGTTCACGCAGTTATCCATCTTGTTACTAATAAATTGCCAGGTTTATTGAAAAAACTGAGGAAGGTTTATTTCTACATTATAATATACTATAATTTCATATGATACCATGGTATAAATAAACCTGCTGAATATGTAGAAGCGGGAAACACCATATCTGTATCATACTCTATTACTATATATATATTGTACAGTATGCTGGGACATTACATGTAGTCATACATGAGAATCTGCCCAATACATGTATACTATACATACATACTGTATATCTATGGTTTGAGACCTGTTTGGTCAAATAAAAAGTGTGCATGTCTATACTGTGATTTGATACTCTACAAGCAAGACAAACACTCTGATCTTAGCCTTGCATGTCTAGGCTTGCTTCTCTCATGCACTACCACTACTGCCATGTTTATATTACAGTATATAGACACACATGATCTTCTACAAAAGCTATGAGACTTGGTGTGTTCTAGTTTTCTGAACCTCTTACCTGCTAAGTCTCATGAGTGAGCCACTTTTTTCACAGACTTCACGTAGATCCCCCTATACACAAGCAAAGGCAACACAAATTCCTATAAGCTATTACAGAGACTCAGTAGAATTCACCGCCTTCCCCCCAGTAAATTAAATATTTAACACTATTTTGTCTTTAGTGAGACTAATGTAATTGAAACCCTGGTGCTCACAAGAGATGTTGATAAGCATACAGTCATTTGATGATAATATTCCCCTACGAGCTTCCTGGAATAATATTTTTAATGATATAGGCAATAAGAGATTTGGGTCACACTGAAATATTATTATTCTAGTAACACACTAAAAAATAATTTATTTGCCAGACCAATAAGTGATGAACGGCAAAATATGACTTTCAGTCCTTTTAGTGTCAGAGCAATGCATATTATCTAAATCTTTTCACATCATGAAAGATCTTTATCTTGTACAGAGAGAAACTAAAATACTACAAATTCAAAAGATGATACCTACACTTATTATTGGTGCTGTCGAATCAAAGTTTATGCTTCGTCGTTGGTTGGTTTTGGAGCCTTGGTCAACCGATAACCTCTTGAGCTTTCTGTTCCCTCTGGAAAAATATCAAAGGATTAGGAAAGCATACTTATACATACAAAGAACTCTAAGTGATGAACAGTACAATGATCATAGCAAGAATACATATTTGAATATAAAATAATTAATGTTATAAAGCAGACCTTGACTCATTAAAAGATCGCCAAATCTTTTTAGAAAGTCCCATTTGAAATACAGTTTAAGCAGCCTCTAAATTATGTCCACAAGATTTTCACTACAGTATGATTTATGCTGAGAGCTGTTTCAGTATTCAAATGGGGCAAACCATATATGGTAGAAAAGTAGTATTATTAATAGAAAATGATTGTGTGACGATGTATAAATTTATATTTCTTTCTTGGACTTTGTATGAGCTGATGCTTACTCTGTGGTTTTCATTGACAATAAGTGCGTGAAATAATCTAAATATGGAACACCCTCACTACAATAACATTGCTCAAACACAGTGATAAAAGTATGAATATTGTACATTGGGATTTAGTTAGGTACATTGGAGATATTATTTTATTTTCCATCAGTAATTAGACAATAAACAATTATAGCTGAAAGACAGTGCACACATTTCCATAAAAATATTATTAGCACCAAGTAATCCCTTTGCACATAACCACTGTTGATATATGCATTCTGAGTGATGAAAAAGACACCTTAAAAACAAGAAATTCGAAGAAGAAACTCAACTTCAGCTATTACATAATCAACAGTATCATATCATGTGATTTTGATGAATTTAGTTCCCCCAATCGTTTAGTCACATGCAGAGTGGTTGTCAAATTTGTGATGCAATACTCTTCAGTAAACACAAGCTTTGCAGACAACAAAAGATACCGGAACCCCTGCTTACTACAGTATCATTAGTTCCAACATGTAAAAGCAATGAAATTCATCTTCAACAAGTTAAGTTCCTAATTGTGACTCTCAACATGCATGGAACATAGAAATGTTATCATTGTTTTTGTCAGGAAGTGCTTACTTAGTTAAAGGATGTGGAATTATTGGGAAATTATTCAACTAAGTGACCTTTGCATTTGGAAATAAAATTTGAGTGTTAACACTTTGTAAAAAAGACCACTATAACAGAATGTTTTGGTCTATTTAGATGTTTAAAGAATCTTTACCCTTATTGAGAGCAATACTAATTGTTGAGACTCATAGTACTGTCACTATATAAATACTCCTCACACACATAGTCTGGACGTGTTAACTAATTCCAGAAATAAAGGTGCTAGAAACCCTAGAAAGCATCCAAACATACCTTAAATGCTCCACAAATCAAACTACACCTATTTACAGTCCACAGAAAGAAACATGAGACCATTAAAGACCTTTGAAGTGTGCTGAACACAGATATAAAAGCTGCTTTCCATGCGTCAATGTTGTCATCATTATGCAGTCATTGTAATGTGATCTAGTCTAGGTAACTTGTGTCACCTGATAGCTAGACAGTTGAGTGGCTGTGTTGATATACATGGAAAAGGGTTGGTAACATAAGAACAGTACCCAAGTGTTTTGGGTGATTATCAATCTGATAAGCTTGCAAAACACTTTTAGGAAAAAATTGAAAGGCAACAATATCCTATGTGTATGTGTTGCGGTTTGAAATTTATTTTGGTTTGAAATTTTCAAACCAGTTTGATTTTGATTTCCCTTTGTTATATATCATCTACAACAAATGAATATAAAATCAAACTGATTTTTTTGGAAACTACCGTTTAGACATTTTCGTTTATATTTACTTATACATACAACATACATTGTACTTATTGTTTTGTTCTGGAAATTTAAAATGGACTAAAAAATTACAATATTATCTCAACAAACAGATAAGCTCCATGAGATTGAATGTGGAATTCTCTTTATCCTTGTACAAGCAAATAGTAAATTACATTGGGAGAAATTTGTTGTTGATCAAAGTGACTTGTGTGTGTGTATCTAATTATGTAAATAAGTCATTAAATGATGCCAGACAAGGATGTCTTTGCTCATTGTCCCAATTAACTCCTTGAATTTGCATAACTTTTGACAACTGTTGAACATGTGCAGGTCTTTGTAATGAACCAGTGTGTGCCTATATTGTATTCCAATAATGAACCTTCTCAAAATATACATGTAATAATATTGAAAAAGTACAAGATACTTGAAAAAAGAAAAAAAAATGAGAAGATTTGAAAATGTATTGATGTACTATACTCAGAGAGGTAACTGATATAATTCAACAAAAGAGTACAGGTACAAAGAAGAATATTTGTACAATGTTCATTATATCTGTGAATTTGAATTATAGTTGTACAATGACTATGTTCACGAAAGAAAGTGGTGAAACTCACATTTTTTTCATACTGAGTGTGGAGTAGATACTGATCACCTCTTTTGATGTTGATGATGAAACAGCATGTTGCTGTTTCTTTGAAGACTGGATGACCATCTTAAAGGCTTTTAGGATATTCATCCTTTCACCAAATTCATAGATTTGTTATAGAGTATTCTCCTGTTTGATCAACTGGTTGGCTTCATTCAAATCTCTATTGGGATTCACTACATGTATGTCTCAAAATAAGGTTCTGACAATGAGGCCAATAATGACATGATGCAGGTTGAATATCAATAGTTCAAAGAGAAGGCAGATTCAATTACAGCTGCCATACATGGTAATAATATTGTTTCAAGTTTTGTACAAGTCATGTGATCATAGTAAAACAAAGGTGATGATTTAAAAAATATTAAACTATGATGAAGATGACATCAAACTATTTTTTAAGTCTAGTGTGAAACTTTGAAACTAATTTGTGATGGACTTTAAAAAAATAAATTTAGAGAATTTTTTTTTTAATAATTTGAAATTTTGTATCGCAGCTGAAAGTTAATCCCACACTAATTACTACAGCATGCTGTTAATTCAAATATCTCAATGACATATTTACAAGATGTTATCTGGACTTCCACATGAAGTACATTGATAAATGGAACCTCATATCTAAGAGATGACAAGTATTCATATAAGTACTAAGTACTCCATGTGGAAAAATGATCAGTGTCATCTACTGTGAATAAACTGTGGTTAGAACTACTTTACTGATCAGTGCAAGCCATAATGTTGAGCATTTACTCTTTGAAGAAACAATATTACTACTGACCAAGTTATGCAAATATTTACTAATTTTCAAAAAAAATTAATAATTTTCTAGAACATTTCAGTTATATTTCAACCTGTGGCATGACTCAACATAGCATGTATTGTTTGAATCAGCTGTTAAAAAATTGCATTGTAGTTTTAAAAAATCAGCCAATATCTAACAAAAGAAATACTGCACTGGCACATTAAATTAGATTGAATAAATGTAAAAAAAAAATATCACAAAATTATTTATATAGTTCTGAAATTTGTTCACCTTTCTACTTATCGTGGAAAATTCATTGTTTACGCTTGAGTTAACATCTAATTATTACTTTCGTCATGCCAACGTCATTGTATTGATATGGACATGCATAATCACCAAATATAGTCTCACTGTACATGTCAGACCTAAGGAACACAGTGACAAAGAGCTTCCAATGTGTATTGAAAAGTTTTCCAAACTTTTTAGAACAAATCGAATGGAAACAACATTCTATCACTACATGCAAATGCAAAAAATAATGATGGTCGTACATGATACAAAAACAGATGATGTTAGCTCACAAAAATGACGTTTCAACTCACAATAATGCTCAGTTATCTAATGAATCTAGTGTATCAGACTTTGCTGTTGCCTTTTATACAAACTCAATACATATATTTTTCGACAACAAATATAAATCGAAATATTGTTCGAAGCTAATTAATTAGATTGGTACAGTATTGGAAATAATGCGAAATTATTGAAGCTTATAAACTATGATATGAACTAGCCCAACATATTACATAGACCACTAATATAAGAAGAATACGAACTTGATATTAAATAGAATAGTAGATACAAAACAGTAAAATATTATCAGAAACATTTAGACGTCAATGAGGGCAAAATATCATCTTTCAAGTTCACTACAAATTACATTGATGATAACTAGGATTGAAGTACCTAAGAGATCGTCTTATGAAGCTTGTATCGTTCCCTTGAAGTTCAGAAAAGAGTAAATCAAACACGGATTAATCGTGTGAACTTTGAAATAGGAAATATGTCTGCTTCGCATGAAAAGTTTTTCTTCCAGACCTGTTCGTAAATCCCACACACGAACTTATCTACGCGATCAACCTGCATTCAAGATACTCTGTGTTGGTAAACCTGGTTCACAAGCCCTTAGAGAACTATGAATCCTCGGAATCCTCATAGAACAAAGCTCAAAGAATTCAATGCGCGAAGTAAATAGAAAAGATTGCGTAAAATAAATGCCCAGTCAAGTTGTCAAGTGTACTAATATAATGAACAGAACAAACCTTTGGATAGTTGCGGCTTCTGAGGGCGACACGACAGGGAGATTCGTCCCTACAAAACCAACATAAGCTTAGAAGCAAACAGCACAATTCCCCGTTGAGTACTCATGAGCAAAAGTTTGACCAAGAGCTCCCAAGAGGATCAACTCCATCAAAGACAAAGAGTAAAGTCGTGCGAAAAGTGCCAAAACCCGCCCGTCAAAATGACAGGTTTTTGTATACAATACCTGCCGAAAACTGTTCTGGAGTATACCAGGTGGTCATATTGTTAGTTAGCCAGACGATTGAATTGTTTGTGTCATCGTGAAGTCGTTAGGAAGGAAGAAAATACCCGTTCACTTGTTGTGATGGTCAGCCGGTCAACCATTTGCATTAGAAAGAAAACCCCTGCAAAAAATATGTTGATTTGACCTTGCCACCGGTGTGGCGTGGGTACTAGCGGAAGTTGTCATCACGGACCGGAAGTAAATATATCTTCAAATATTGACTAAGAATCGAAGTCAGCTGGAATCTTTCCAAGGTCAACAACCAATTATTTATCTTCACCAGTACAATACAATACCAGGTACACTTTACCTGCATTTAAATCGCGCTCGATAAAAACCACAGGTACACTTTCTCTGAAAACGTTGACAGCTGTTGAAATTACTACAAAAGAAGCAGCCCATATACTCTTCGAAACATGTCAAAACATGTCTGACTCAGTATCAAAATGTGTTTGGTGCGGGCGTGCGGTGCGGGCTCTTTCACACAACTGAAAAAATACCAAATTTATATGCATGATTTTTGAATCTACATCGACAATCATGACTGTACAATACTGCATATCAAGCCTTAGCTTGGCCAT
The DNA here is from genome assembly GCA_031471435.1 of Stomphia didemon. NCBI lineage: Eukaryota > Metazoa > Cnidaria > Anthozoa > Actiniaria > Actinostolidae > Stomphia > Stomphia didemon. The sequence continues at coordinate 5,706 of JAUPMF010052896.1, read as the reverse complement.
AAAACATCAAAAACAGCCCTACAATTTACTCAAGCAGCTAGACGAACTAAAGTAGTTTGACAAACAGAGCTTTCACCACCATATCAAACATTAAAAGGCCTCCCCCTCCCCCCCTCCCTAAGTCACATCGGTTATCCGATCGAAGTGCAGTACGGTAGTTACGTGTGTGTGTGATTCCCAGGTGATTATCTGCACTATTGTCCACTTGATTGCAAAAATGGAGTATTTAACGCGAACGATTGCTACAGTTGTAGTTGCTAGTCTAGTATTACAGTGTGCTTTTAGTCAAGAACTGGACGATATCGATTCTGAAGACACGCAAATGCCAAGTTACCTCCGCGATGACGGCGTCAAGCGTATCGCTATGTTGACGAAAGGAAACTTCGATCGTACGGTAAAACACAGTAAACTTCTTGTAGCTCTATTCTACCTCTCGTCGAAAGATCACCCAGAGTCGGAGCAAGCTTGGAAATCAGATGAACAAATGTTAGAGGTGAGAATAAAGATTTAAATAGTGTGCCAAGGTATCAATTTTCAATGTGTAAGTATTATTTAGTAACAACACCTTCAGCTTGGTTTAATAGGGTTTGAATATGAAACCACATCTGAAGTTATCGCTGCAATGTCAATGTTATTAACCTGGATTGCGAGGGCCATTTCTTTTGAAACTATTGCGCGCTCTTTATTTAGGTAGAAAATGAATTCTTCAAGGACATAATTGCGCCGACTCTCACACTAAATGAGACGGCGAGTACACGTAAAGACGCTATCTTTATTCTTGTAAATTTAAATCAACAGCTGAAATCTCAGAGACTTATGTAATCTTACAGACTGGAATTTGTGTAATACCAAACGCACCGCTCGATTTCTTGAACATGTAGTTTGAAATATACATTCCAGTATATTCCCATGGAATAATTAAAGAACCATGTTGCTTTAAAACTATCTCTAAGTTATTTTGGTCTGTATTGGAACGGCTGACTGATATAGCTCAGTAATTGCCTCCCGCAGGTGCGAAAAAGTGCTCGTGTAGCTTTTCCATATGATTGGCGATCTGTTTTGATAACAACCGGGTTTTTCATAATAACAACAAGAAATCATGTCGTTTGGAACAGCCAGGCTTTGTTTGAAAGGAATCTTGTCTACAAATCTAACAGCGATGACAGGATTTACCGTTTAATATCACCAGAAATTCACATTTCCGAATAAAAAGACAACTTAACTACTATTTTATTGCAACATTCAACGTATTAACACTTTGGAAAATAATATAAAAGAATTCACTAATTTTCCGACTTTCCTTGATTTGAGATAAGAATTCATGAAGCTACAGTCTGTGTTTGTAGAAGAAGTCGTTACTTATTCATGACAGATTGTGCAGGTTTTGAAAACGATGCGATCTACACAAAGGATTCAAAAGAAACATCTGTATTCGTAGCAACAGCAGCAAACCATTGACAATGATAGTTTGTATGTCGTGTTTAAAAAAAAGAGATTGAAAAAAAAAAGTTTGCTTTGTAAAGATGTTTCCTTTCAAGTTTGTGCGAGTTTTATTATGATTAGTGGATTTATTGTTTGGCTTGGGGGGGAATGTTTCCAAATTATTTATCAAATTAGCAAAAAGATAATTAATATTTTTATTATGCCAAGGAAACACCAATTCTGTCATCAAATTTCTAAAAAAACAAATTATAAAAATTTGTATATATATTTATATTTATTCAAATTTGGTGTTAGAATCTGTATGGTTTTCAGTGACCTCAGTCTCAGGAAAGAAACTACATTAGTTCATATTTTTATATAGCAATGTCACTGATATTTATTACAAATCTATTTGATAGTATAATATATATGTAATATTATTAATATTATTTTGGAATGTTCTGAAATTTGTTATATATCAGTTACAGGTGTCATGGTGATCAGGGGTGGATCCAGGGGGTGTCCATAGGTGCACCGGACATCCCCCTAGCACGTTACTTACTCTTACGCAAACCCGAATTTACGATATTATGCCACAATCTATCTTAACTGTTAATGAAATTACATGATATATGAACCTTAGTAATAACATTTTAAGACTAACATTGTCATACATTTCATGTGAAGGCTCCTTGCTAAATGACGTCTCCATATAATTAATATTTTTTTCCAATTTCTTAGATAAGGTATCTATATTTAATAAAAACTTATGTTGATTAATTCAACAGTATAGGTTAATTTAATTTTCAATAACAAAAACTAAAATTGGAAAATATATTAAAAATATTTATAATACTCATGAATAATTAATGAGGCAAACACAAAAGGAATCATAACCATAGCAAGGGGTTGTATTTCTGATGTCCTTATTTGCATAAACTTTAACTTGGATTTTCTCGGCCAAATTTACTTGTATTTCGAAAATTTTAGCAGAACATGAAATAACTAGCCTAGAAGTATCATAAGTACTTTACAATATTCAAGTTAATGTTGTATCAGATATACAATCACGAGCCTGCGCCTCTCATATTGTAAATAGTACATATGAAATAGGTTAATAATTATTCATTATTTGTAGGTTGTAGCCCGTGTTCTTCAGCCGCAAGGGGTTACTGTTGGAAGTGTAAATATCCAGAAGGATTATGAATTGGCTCAAAATCTTGGTAGGTTAGACCTTGAATGCCCTGGTTACCTAATGGTTGGATCTCAGCCCTGATTATTCATATATAAATTAGTAGCTACTGTCTGGCTTAATAAGTTGTAGGGGCAAGCCTCGGGATCTGCAGTGTATGTCATGATAACTAATTAGATAAAATACAATACAATTTAATATTAACAAAATCCTTCATGTTGAAAAACAATCGATCAAAACTGGAGAACTTTAGTTGTAGAAAAGTTCTTATATGGAGGACAGGAATCAACAGTAGAATAAACTAATGCAAATGACACATAGTGTTGTACTTGGACTACAATGTTGACAGGAAGCACTCCGGTTGAGGCCAAATGAGGATGCAAGTTGCTGCATCCTTGCAATGATTTGCATAAATTTGATTATGTTCACAATAACACAATTTTGAATCATTTTGCATCAACTTGTGTGTCATTTGGCCACCCAAGTGAAAGTTAATGCACATTGCTTCAAGTTAACTTCAAGCAGCTTGCGTCTTTGTTTGGTTGGGTTTTAAATTTATGTATAACAAAATAATAAACAATAATAATGCTGATTTACGATAAAATCTTCTATTCTAGGGGTCAAGTTTGCTGGTTCCATAGTAATATTCAGCAGAAGAAAAAAAGTAGACTTTTTTGGTCACAGGTAAGGGGTTTTCAAAGTGTAATAATGTCTTTCTAAATCATGTAGTTGTCATGACAACTATAAAATATTAAACAAAAGCTCTTTCACAAAAAACATGGCCATTTCGTTTTCTTTGCAATAATTTAGAAATTATAAAGATAACCTATAGGATTGTTTGTATGAAATTACTTTTCAACTATTTCTCCAAAGATGCTTATAATGTTTAATATAACTTCGCCTTATATTTAAATATATATATTAAATAATTTAACAAACTTAACATCCCTCTTACCTTCTCTGCAGGTCTGCTGATGTTCTTATAAGTTTTCTTCACAAGGTAAAAATGATGTACTTTATGCATCTTTATACACCTGCTATTTAGCATGTGAAGATAGCATTAATTTACATATTAGTTTGTGAATTTTGCATCACATATAATGGTATAAAATAGGTTAACTTTTGATATATAAACAATCCATTTAACTTATTCATGATCTAAGTATTCTGATATGGAATTTTCCATCGAGAATTGGCAATATATACAGTATATATCTCTCTTTATATCGTAGGAGCTTTCATGCATGTCTTTCATGATCAATTTTTTTCATGAAAGAAGGCAGTGTTTCAAAAAACGTTGATTGATTTTAGATGTTTGAGCCTCCACTTACCATGATTGAGACGAAAAAACAGCGAAAACTCTTCGAAGATGGAGAAAATAGCAAAGTTGTGGGATATTTCGAAAAAGGCAGCCCACGTAAGTAAAACATTCTCATTCAAGCGGGCTTCCTTTGTCGAGTGATGTGTCTCGGTTGGGCTACCTGTGGTGAATTTTGTTGAAGTCGGAGAGAAATCCATCCATAGAAACGAGAGATTTTTTAAACTGATTTTCTATTTTAGAGCTCAATGAATTTCAAGAGGCAGCGAAGAACTATCAACCGTTAATTCCATTTTTTGCAGTGGTAGACAAGAAGGTGGTTATCTTGTTCTATTTGTATGTTTTGTTCCATGTTTAAAATGTACTGTAGCCTATTAATGTGTATTGTTGTAATGTAACGTACGCAACGTGACGCGTCACATTGATATAAAGCTTTTTGGCTGGGACTTGACGTAATATAATGTAACGCAACGTGACGCATCTCATCGTCAATGGGCTATTCCCATTATCAACCGCACTCCCCTTGTTGAGGAACCTGGGATTTTCCAGGGGAGGGGGTGGGATTTTTTGAGTAGGGATTTTTTTTAGTGGGATTTTTTCGAGTGGGATTTTTAGGAGCCATTTTTGAGTGGAATTTCCAGGGGAGGGGCGCTATTTTCTACTGGAAATTCCAAGGAAGGGGGTAGTCTCTGAAGAGGTTCTTTAATAGGGGGTGCGGATATATATTGCACGGAAATCTGCGAATTTTAGCGCACTTCTATTCTCGTCTCACTTCAGTATATTTTATAGCATGTATTGTAAGCTAACGCCGCGTACCGCACGCATTTTTGGTTGTACCATTATCCTTGACGCGCCATTCACCGTGAGTTCCCTATCTATATTCTCAATGTTTTACGTTCTTCAGATAGCCAAACAAATGCGACTAAAGAAAGTGAACACTTTTCAACTTCACAAGCCTTTTGAGAAACCAATCAATTTTAAAACAGATAAGGTACGTTGTTCGTTTCAAATGGCGTTCGAATACTGTGACGTAATTACAGATTATGAAGCATTGACAGAAGTCATAACTTAACTAGTTATGGACTTCTGGCATTAATGATTTTCAAGTTTTTCTCGTTGTATTGTTCATACATTTGGATGCGTTTCCCTTCGGATTTTTTAGCTTATCACAGAAGAAAGTATACAAGAATTTATGGCAAAGAATAAAAAGTATGTTGCCTAAGTTTATACATTTGTGTTTAGAAAAGAACGCGAAGTACTTATAACGAGTCGTGATTTCACGCTTTATACCGCGGGTCCCGATTGGCTGATATTTCAGCCTGTGCAAAGATAAGACAAATTTGCGCGTATGGTTTGCCTTTCTGAAAAACGACCACAAAATTCATTGATTTAATTGAATGAAGATTTTGTTTTTTTAACGTAGACAGGTTCTTGCCAAGATACGACTGGAAGATATTCACGAGATATGGGTAAGACAACATTATTTTCTTGTTTTTTGAATGCTTAATGTATTTAACATTTTGGTCTAATCATTCGTTCTTACTCCGCTTTCAGTCAGCCAGAGTAGAGGGTTTTTTAGTGACAGCTTTTGTAAGACCGAAATCCGAAGGTAAAAACATCACCTTATAAAAACACTTCAATCTCGATATCTATATTTCGTACCACCCCTCCCTAAAAACATATTTGTTATTCGTAAGTATACTACTGTTTGATTCTATTTTTACTTATATTTCAGAGGGTGCCAAGTTCTTCTCTTTAGTCAAAAACCTCGCTA
>JAUPMF010052674.1:0-11343 GCA_031471435.1 Stomphia didemon | reverse complement strand
ATCGTCGAATGATGACGAAGTACAGTCAACAAACCCGGTCAACGTTGTGAATTGTTCAAACTTAATTAAATGAAAATATGAAAACGCTAATAAATATTTATTTTGGACAAAATGTCATTTTCTGATTCTAAAACAAAAATCAAGATTCCCATCAATAATGATACGCCATACACTAGTGTGTCAACCACGTGACTCGACTTCAAGGGGATTGTTGGCTTGTGGATAGAAAATTGCTCTCACAAAATATATCCCCATCTCCAGCAACACTGCCGTTTGTCAACAGCTTGAACAATACTGTGCGATCGCTTTACACTTTCATTTCAATCATTTCCGCAATCTCATACGAACGAGGGGAAGTATTTTGCCCAGGAATCACTCATTTCCAGATAATACTTTGTGTAACCGTACGTAGGTCTGTAGGACAGTCACCGCTGTTGGTTTTAGCGCTGTAACTATTCTTTCTGCAGCGTGATAGCGATGGGAACTGAGCGACGCGTTAGCGGCCGGTGGATGATTTGTTGTCTTTGGGATTAGAATGATCAACGCAATATTTTCACGAAAAAATCCTCAATGTAGAACATTACAATAGGACGCCTGATATCTTGAAAAAATCTCGACCAAAAGCAGCAGTTTTGGTGAAAACGAGATAACGTAATGCTAGGATATCTATAGAACCTGTTTTGGGTTCATCGATTCGACTTGAACTCGGCTCAGTTGGCCTTACCTTGGTTCGCGTGTTCATGCTTCTCTTCCTAAAGCACACGGCTCTTCTCTTCGAAAAACTTAACCTCATTTCCCGTTTGACTGACTGGCCGACACTAGTTCGTCTGAGAACAGCTGCGGTGTGTTCGCTAGACATGTTCGATTTGCGCTAACTCCTCGACCTCCGAACCTCAACTGAAGACTCGTTTTGATTAATAGGCGTTTAGATATTGTCGACTAATCGAACTGTAAATAGGAAAATGAATCGTTTTGTAGAGGGACGTCAAGGACAATCGTCATGCTGTCATGAGATAAACCTGGTAATTAAAAATAGTATCTCGACCGGATGAACGTGATTTCCATCGTAATAGTTTTCTGTACTGAGTTCTCAGGTGAATTCTGTGCCATTCTTAATCGGCGAACTCTGCTCTTCAATGCGCTCTTTGTAGCCAATAGACGTAACTGATTCCTTTAGTTTTGTAGCATGTTTTTACATGGGGCTTTAGCTAATATTTATTAATAAATTGGGCTTGTTAACTTGGTTGAACGTATTCAAAGCACCGAGATATCTGAGCGTGATTGAAGGTTGCCGCAGGACTCTTAGTCATTTTTACGGTGTACTGTTCGATTGGTGGAGGCGTAACTGAATACTCTCAATTTATCTCCATTAACAAACAATTTTGAAATAAACTGTCGGCCCCCTGCTTCAAATAAAAGGTGTTGGGGTAGATTTTTACATTAAGAACGGATCTCTGCACAGTGTGAGATTGCAGTGGATCCGGCGTTCGTCGGGCACTATAATTGGGCCACTATATAATTGGGCCACGAGCTGAATGTGTTCTATGACAGAAAGGAGTTTTCCACTCTTAAACTATGAGCTAAGAAAAGCTGAAAATACAAACCATATACTTTCTTACACTCTTCACTGTCCATTTTTCTTGCTCCCTTCTATCACATGTATAGTGTATATACCTTAGTTAGTAACAGGTATGTTTGTTGGTAGATGATATCCTCGGTTATTGTAATACATGTAATGTATTTCTTCAATACCAAACTCATCACCGATCAATTCTCAGTTCCGTCGTATTACGACATTTTACAGCTATTTTAAGTCAGTATTCTGTCACAAGATTGCTTTGCGCTAGATTTAGTCGCGTTGCATTCTGGGATATCTAAATGAGTGCTTGGTTTTCAGGTGTGTTTGATAGGTACATATACGAAAGACATTACATTTTAAGACAGGCCTTTCTAGACAAAATATCATACTTGCTCACCTCGATAACTGTTCTGCTTTTCTCCTATAAAGTAAGAAATAAGTTGTGATTACAGACCCGTAGCAAAAAGAGGGAGGGTAGGGACACTCAAGCCCCAGTAATTCCCGAGCTCGGGCCTGTGTTTGTTGTACCTGTAACGTATCTAGCATGATGTTCGTCTTCTTCATCAGCGCTTTCACCAGTAATGGCGCAGACACTGCGCTTCGACTCTCGCGGCGAAACTTGTTGACCTCGGTGACTCTTCGCTCTATCTCCTGTGCTGTCTTCATGGACTCGGCGCTCGGTTGAATTAACGTTATTCGATCTTTTGGGATCTTCTTTTGTAAGGTTGGTTTCTGTGGTTTGGCTGTTGTGAACGGCTCGTTTTCAAAGTTGATGTCGATGTCGATGGTAGACTTATCGTACGCCATGGGTTATTCTTCTAGACTTGTTAGGAAATTAACGGGAAAGTTGTTACGATAATTCAAGAAAGAAAAAAACAATATCTCTTTTATAAAGTAATGTAGTCTAGTAATTTGTAATTTGTAATCTTGTGTGCTGTAAACACAATTAAATATTTATTCGAAGAGTTATTTTTATTGATTTGGTTATTTGGTTAGTGTAGCTCTTTTAGGAAAACAATACTGTACTGTCTCTAGCAAATACTGCTCAGAAGAACTAAACCTACCCCCTCCCCTCCCTAGTGAAATATCGATCAGCGAAACACATGTAGTTGTATTATGTATTACAGACAAGCCTAATTAGCGTTAATATATAGTTTTGGCTCTGACCTACCTTTGGTGTAAAATATAAAAACACAGACTAGCAACGGTACTGACACACACTCGTACTGTGAACCTTCGAGCTCCAACGAGGAAAGTCACGTCCCGTGGTGGACGAGCGATTCTATGGTTACTGTACGTGTTCAGTCCTACTACACTCTTACTCGACGCAGTTCCAATATTCAATCCCACTTGTTGACTAATAGTTTGCAATGACTTAAGTCAATTAACTTGGACTCGCTATTCGTAGCCAAGTAACCCGATGAATGACCTAACTATTCATTATGTTTGTCGTTTACTAAGGTAAACACAACCTAGGTAACATCTCACCCGGTGATGGGTTTCTCGTGTAAATCCTCGCGGTGAGCAGAGACCTCAGTACGTGCTTGACATGGAGTACCAGTGTAAACTCTGTGTCGTTTCTCTCGTATTGAGATGAAAGCCAAGAGGAGCTCCCTTAGTAACCAGAATCAGCACGATTCCACGCGAAACACGATACGAACCAGACGCTGTTATTCAGGGTTCACTGACTTCCTATCATGATAGGTCGTCTGTGATCTCAGGGGAACGAGCGAGAGGATCAATAAACAAATCATCACAGCTGTAATTGGAAGTCACTGAACCGCACACGTGTTAAAATGATCTAGGCCCCATAGGTAATCCCTGGGGAATGCTTTGATTTTAGTGGTAACTTGTATTATAACCACGGATAGTGCCAGTGTGACTAATGTAGCAGAGTTAGATTAATATGGTGAGTGTTCAAACTTCTTGCTAGGATTAATGTTGTGTTCTTTGCGATTAATATTTCCTGATTTTGATAAAGACCGTGCAAACACCCAGCAAGTTAATTACTACTCGAGATCACCAAAGGTTGTCATTCACCAAACAACACGAACTATTACACTTTACTTTTGTATTTGTGAAACAATTCGACGAAAAATATCAAATTGTCACCACGCTACGCTTCGCAATAAGATGCAATTAAAATTGAAGATATATTTTTTTCTGTCTTTTTTGGTGTTGTGATTTTGCTAGTAAGAACACCTGTTGAAGGGACGACAATGCCTTACCCGTGCCGTCCCGTTGCCAGTAGCATACAAGTGGTACGTATGTACAATCATGTCAAGAATTGGAACAACAAACGAGACAAAGAATCCTCTCCTCTGGCTCGGTAAGTGACTACACATTATCGTCAATTCTATAGTTATATCTCGTTCAATTCTATCAAACATTTGACTCCTCATCTTGTTGGAGGAGTTATACAAAGGAGGTTAATTAAATTTACCAATATTAATTACATGTAATCAGGATAAACATTCATGAATGAATATAACTAGAATGAAATATGACGGCTCAAAAACATCCATTCATTTGATTCCCCTGTCTTACTATGAACCCTAAGCCACTAAATAGCTTCAGTACGGTACAGCGTTTAGTTTTGAGAACAGTTAGTCTAGTCATCATAAGTAATGTGTTCAATATCATGGTACATTTGTTTTCACTCCTCTAGCGTCCACCAGTATGTCGCTGTACAACCACCGCCTGCTCGCCTGCTTCATCTCGCTGTTCATCCTCACTGCGCTTTCTCTCTTCAACATTCGACTATTTTGGTGTTCGCTGTATAAAACAGATACCCCGAATAAGGACAGGGGTCACCATGGAAACAGTCCCGATCTACTCTCCAAGAGATTGAGCCCCTCGTACTCAGGCCTCGCAGGAGAAGATCACGCCACAAAAAGAGTAAAGATGTTTCTGTATGTAACGCAAACAGAGCAATGTCTCCCGCAGCACTTCTTGCGTGTCGATCAGCTTGGACGCGAAGCAGAGACCTTTGATATCCTCGTGTTGAGCTGGAAAACTCGATGTGATGATCGCAACTACCATAACGTGAAGTATGTCTTCTCGAATCAGAACACCACGTGGTCAACGGGGCGAAATCTTCTTTACTCGTCGATAGTCCGTCACGTTCACGAGTATGTGTATTACGTCTTCATGGACGATGACGTCATGTTGTACCATACCGAACCCTACCAAGTGTTCCATCAATCACCGTTGCTAAACAACCAGTTGTCACGTGATGTGGTGGACAAGTACCTGGCATTTCGCGGGAGAAGGCTGAGAAGAGGCGATAACCCGTATCGTGAGTTCGAGAGATTTCTATTGGAATATCAACCTGCTGTTGGGTTGTTGAACTTGTGCTTCGAGCGCCGTGAGTATTGTATATCACAGTACGTGGCTGAGGTGTGGGAAGGGATGTGCAGGAGTAGAGGACCACTCCCATTCCCATTCGTGTCGTATTCTAATTTCGACGGCGCCTTCAACGCGTTTCATCGCGATGCCATCACACACTTGTTGCCATATCGAGTGACCTACGAACACCTCAATTGGCAGGAAAGCCAGAAGTACCTCATTCTAGAGGCAGATATCAAATTCCAGGGCCAAGTTCTCTATGACTTACTGTTAACAGCACACGGTACCAAACATAGACCTTATCCAAGGAACATACATTGGCATTCCAACTGGAATAAGGTGTTGTTGGACTTGAGGGCTTCTATCGATAACAAATATCTAAATCAAGTCGAGGTGATGCCACTGGGTGTGTCCAAGAGACGCATCGATGAAATAAGGAATCCACTTCCTCCTCGTTCTCCCATTCGACCCTACAGACATTACGAGATGAACAGGACGCGAAGCTGCCATCACAACCCCTATATGTACGATGTGTATAATGATTGGTCTACCAGGCACTAAATCATCCTGGCATCATAACCCTATATGTACGATGTCTACCAGGCACTATATCAGAATCCAAGAACATGTCCAAGGGAAAAAATAGTTGTACGTTTGTGTAAAGGTATTTATCATTACTCCATGGTATCTACGATAGCGAGCTTTAAATGACTGCGGGTTTTCCCCTAATCCCGCGGGATTTACTCAACGTCTTCACGAGGAACGCGGTTGAGTGGAGTAAGAGTAATAACTTCGGGTTCAGTTCGCTAAAAAAAATACAACAAAATCTTTCAGCCATCGATCAAAATGTGGACAATCTACTAGCCTCACTCTGATGCCAGGCTTGGTTACATTCACTGATGACTCACCATGGTAGAACAGCAAGTCAGTTTACAGGCAAAGATTGAAGCAATAAGAGAACAGATCCAGATTACCACAGCATCGGTTACCAGGACAATGTAGAGCGATTGGATTGGTTGCGTAAGACAAGGGTCTTTCCGCTCAGGGTGTTCACTCGCTGAAACTACAACGAAAGGGATTTTAGCTCGTCTCATACGAAACTATGTTGTATTTTAGTTTTAGTTGTCACAAAGTATTCACCAAAAAACATGAATGACTGGTTTGTCCAGTGGGGTCGCAGAGGAGCACGGGTAATATACGATACCCATGATCCTTCTCGGTCTCCCATTTAGTAATCGTAATACTGGAATTACTTACGTCCACAAACAATAAACAGAACAAGAGGAAGGAAAATGACCAACAGGGCTGCCAACACACATGTTATGATGGACAATACCAGGAAAGCGATAACCTGCGATAAAACATTCAATATCTGCATGAGTACGTTAAAAAAACACAGGCAAACTTAACGTGTTTTATAATACTAGGTACATAAAATCATATATTAGGTTATATTGATGTTAGATGATTCGTCAGTGTACAGGAAGACGATGGTATAATTGACTGACGGGCATATATTTAGCAATGATGAGTCAGACATTTGACGTCAACGGATTAGTATGCAAATAATCGCACCCATCAAATAGTGCCCAACGTCACGCGATATTTAAAGTTAGATAAATATACGCGAACAGAAATATTTTTTGTTTGTGCTTGGTTTTGGGTAATAGTATTGAGCATTTCACTATTTCTTGAGTGATGTTTACTGATTCACGACATTCTTGTGGTTAGTTGCACACACACGTCATGGTGATGTAGATCACGTACGAACGAAAACACAACACTTACAAACGCTTTTGGTTTCTTCACTCCTGCGATGATTCCAATAATCGATGTAAAAAGTAACTAGATAAAAGGATAAAAACCTTACTGATAAAGTTTCTAGCTACAGCAGGTGGTAAATTCTAAAGTTGAGTTCCAAAGCAAAAATTTATCAATCAGTGAACAATGTAGACAATGTATCATGTTGAAATTTCCTCCTCAGTATGTGACCCTCTTACCGGGAAACCCAACCAGTAGACTGCAAATAACGACCGTCCAGAAGCAAGGACCAAATCATCGGGACTTAGACCGATTGTTACGCCAAACAGCAGTAAATCTAGTACTAGCAGCACAATACTGATGACGAGTATTGGTATTCTATACTGCATGCTTCTCATCGTGATTCCAATGGTCTTGATTTATCACCCTTTCAGTTTCGTCATACAATATAATATTCACCAATGTGCTCTGGGAAGTTTGCTTAGAATTTGAACTTCGGCATTATATCGGGGGATGTCCGCGAGAAGGTACAATATCCGCAACTGTTGCTCGTTTACATCTAAGCCAAAAATAAACTCAACACCACAGGTAGCCCGTCAGACACAAGCACGTTAAATTACGTCGCGCATATTTGTCAACATCAATTTATAATTTTAACAACCAATTTTAATGTGTTTGGTAAACCTTCAAAATGAAGAAATAATTTCGCCGGAAGGAAATGAGTCTGGCTTCGAGAGAGTTTACGTAGGTATCTTCAAAACATCCGCTTTCTTTTGACAACTTTTTCTTTATGTCTGATTTATTTTTACACTCAGCTGCTCCAAACTTTGGAGGGTTTTCAGTTGTCAGATGTATATCAACGAGTGTTGTGCGTTTTGAGACAAAAAGATAAGGATTTATTTTCTGATGGAATCTTTTGTTATAAGTAATTTCTAAGATTTCTGCGAGAGCGATAAATTGTTGCCAGGCCTTATCTATCAAACTCGGATTATGATTTTCTTCGCATCTCTTGATTCGTGTGATATCAAAACTAATAACATCTGGAGCAATTGCAGAATATCCCGCAACTATTGTCCTTCATGGTCGCAACTCTTTGTAGAGCAAGAAAGTTCATCACGTTGTTAATGTTGCGATAATCACAATCAAATATCGGCATAAAACAAATAGTTTTAATGTTAAAACATTTCTCAGTTTTGCTACACTGAACCATAGTTGATAGAGTAACTATGACTAAACGAAGGATACATTTTTGAGCGGAAGACACTGTGTTTACACATATTCTGTTTTGCGCAATTGCGAGTCTATTCAGATTCTCCAGTGTGCCAACATTATTTGAAACTGATTGTGTTGTGCGTAACATTTGCACTTATTGTACTCTATATCATCTTTCCTATCACGATGTAATTCCACAGCTTGTTTGACTCTAAATGTACACAGATGAGTGTTTGGCAGCACTGGGCAGCACTGCTTTTGTTCTTCGTCTCGTTTTGTGTCATACAAAGAGAAGCGCTCCATTTTCTTGTCATTTCACACACCGACGCACTCAAAATACGACACTGTCAACTTGAGATTCTGATTCTCAAAGAGATCTTTAATCATGACCTCAGCGTGGTGCCATGTCTGTCTGTTTGGAAGGTTGGCTGTTACTTTGGAAGGAAATATTTCGGTGTTGACTCGTGGTAGTGATGATCACCCGTGTGATGCCCGACAAAGTACGAACCAAATCTGAAAAGTAACAACAACATTATTAACAATCGTAGAAATAGTACAAGTGGCATGGGGGTTGAAAAAGCACTTGAGCAGTAGTCAAGTTTTTATGGAGTCTAACTGAGGAGAGGAAATACACTCTGATTGGCCTGGCGTTTATAAGGAACTTCATGTCTGTATTAGACGAATAGGACGAAGCATTCACGAGTCACCGGATCGATGGTCATTTAGAACATGAATGATACAAGCGGCATTCGGACGACAAATGTCGTATTGTTGAATTTTGTTTAGGAAATGTAACGTTCTTTTATCAGTTTTTTTTTCTATATCTCACTCGATATTGTTCGCAGATGTTATTGAGATCGTGTTTATGAAGTCATCTATCTCTAACAGCTCAGATCATCGAACCAATTAAAAAAACACTGCTGTGAACTGATTGGCAGAAATATGACATGAGAATAGCTCGTTAATATAGAATCGTTAAGTATAATTGTTTGCGTATAAAGGTTGAAGGCCGCCCTCGAATTGTGGTGTATTCATAGTCAGATCTTTAACACGGAATAACATCTATATTTATCCAAGGAGACAATCAACATGACAGGTGCATGTATGCAGATTTAGTGTGTTAAAAGCCGTAACGAAAGGCAGATGGTTCATATCTACCAGAGAGATACAGTCATGATGTCTGTAAAAAACGCAACTAACACGAGCCTCGCAGAACCCAGCCATGTCCCTCGTGTGTGGGTCGAGCCCTCGCCTAACTGGGTCACCACGTTGAACACCTTGAAATGGATGTGGTATGCTCACGTCTATGGCTTCGGTGCGTCGTTTCTCGTCTTGGCACTGTGTAGTCTTGTGTCGTTGATCGTTCTCGTTCGTAGCGGTCGGCGTCGAAGTAGAGCACACTTCATCGTAATCAGCCTCCTGCTCCTTTATCTGGGAGCGATACGCGGAATACTTCTGCTCTGGGACCCATATCTCTCCAGTGGGACCGGTTCTAAGCCTGTTGTGCTGCTGTGTGTCATAAGCTGGGGTGCAGCCAAAGCTTGCCTGACGTCAGCGTCCTCCATAATGCTGCTGATCTTCCTCGAAACCACACGAATCGATGTCGGTCCTCCTAGCTGCCGAAACCTGCCATTCTTCGTAGTAGTGACCTTGATCAACATCGCGTACCTCACTCTGTCTGATATTGTGGCGATGTTCTGCCCCGTTGCCAAACTCATGGTGCTTATCTGCCAGGTAACGTTTTCTGGCTGGGGCCTGGTGGTGTGTTTGGGTTACTTCATCGGCGCCAAGAGAATGCGCGACAATCTGCTGTCCTCGCGGAATGCGGTGCAAAATATCTTTCTAGATATCGAAACTCGACGCCTAAAGCGTCTACACTGCTTGATGCTCACAGCCTCTGCGTTTGGAGCAGCCAACTTCCTCGTGTCTATCTACATAGCCAGTGGCAGTAAGCAAGGAGTGCTGAGCGAGATAGGCCAAGTCGATAGCTGGTCGTGGTTCGCGACGCAGACTGGTTTGCGAGCACTGGAGCTGCTCATGAGTCTAAGCCTGATGTTAGTGGGGCTCAATAGTGTGAGGAAAAGTGAACAAGTTACACCGTCACAAGCTTCTTGGTCGGCACAATCTGTGAGTGCGAAAGTTAACGAGCTTGAAGTTCAAGAAGTCGAAAACTAATAAACGTGTAACGCGATTGATGAAAAGGTAGATCAATATTGATCATAGGGAGACTATATGTCAACCCGTTGGGAAAACTCTTTACACGTCTAGATAATGTTGACCTACCTCTCTGTGAAATGCAGGTGTCTCGGGATACCGATGGAGGATTTAGTCATCGTAGGATTGTCTTTATATTTCTCTCCTATCTTTGGGACACGGAATCGTGCTAATTGGACCTCCGTGTCGCTGAGCCCACCGTGAGAGACCCTGGCGTACCCGAGGCGTGTGACACTGCGGTACAGTATGTACTGGCACCATCTTCGTCTGTCTGTCTCGTCGATATCCTGGCAAACAGAAACGATTTGAGTCTTGCAGTGCGATCTTTTGCCGACTGCGCTTAGTCATAGTACAGTCTAAGGTGGCTCGAAAAACTATCGTTTGTACGGCTCAGGGTAATACATGAATTTGTACGGCAAGATTCAGTGCTATGAACGTGTCATTCGTTAACTATGAGTGAGGAGGCCGGTATTGCGCGAGTATTTCCACGAGGACTGTATCGCAGTCAGCATTGCTGGTGGATTGCGTAACTGACCTTCATTCGTCCCTTGGTTAGCAGCGTGTGGTAATCACGACTACCTGGCTCAGAGGTGACGTAGCCGAGAAAGACCACAGGGTTGGGGCTGACATAATGCAAGCAAATTTTCATCAGTTACAGCGTGTACATTTTGTAAATACGTAATCAGTGCTCAGTGATAAACTTTCTATGACTTAATGAATGAGTACATTAAAATGAAACGGTATATCAAAAACTTATCTAGGGACGGAAACATGTATTCAAAGAATTGAAAAAGTCGATTGAAATGCAAATAAACATGTAAACTAAATATATGGTTTGTTGGAGTGGGCGGAGGAAAATTAATTCACAGTTTTTCCATTCACTGACATACAACCTGATAAAATGGGCTTTGATATAATGAGCATTTGAAAACTAAATAGATATTCCCCCATTATCTCCATCAACCTTTCTACTTATTCGTTGTTTTAAGGGAGAATCTTACGATAGTATACCTCGCGTCCATTATCCTTGCTAGCTCTTGTGCTTGTAATTTACGGTCCAAGTCATCCCTGATTAGACGAAAAAACATACTGATGTCGTGTCTTTCCCGCCAAAGTTAATTATTATACAGCTGAGTACCTTAGAGTACGAGCCCGACACGGGTGAAAAACGCACTGCGCATGTTCGGAAATTCGGCGGGAAATTCGTAGACGCGTCGTTATTTACCAAT
>JAUPMF010052564.1:0-15007 GCA_031471435.1 Stomphia didemon | reverse complement strand
CGACGTTAAGTGGAATTTCTCGAAAATAAAAAGACATTTTGACAAATAAACTGCACAGTGATTATTCAGACTTAATAGACTACCAAACCTGAGAGTATGAACAAAAACGATTTTTTGAGACTTGCCGCGATTTTCGAAATATGTTTGACGCTTACTGACATTCGCTCTTAAGTAACTTAGTAAGTTCTTCAGAGAGTTCTTCTTTTGCAGCACACATCACAATCTCTCTACTTTCAAGGCAGTTTTGGCAAAAATCAGCATCTACCAATAACATTTCTCTTCCACAATTGCAAAAACCTGCAAGATCACAATGTGGTGGGATACGAGATCTGAAATGGGACTTGTAGGCGCTTGGCATTGGCTGGTTTTCAGGGAGATAAAAACTTCTAACGTAGTTAGCCCTCATCACCTGCCACCATTTACCAGTGTTGTCCACTTTGGTGGATCTGTTGTTCAAAGCTAGATCATTCTTCACACCAGAATGTTTAGCTTCCTTAGCCTGCTGAGAAATTATGCCATATCCCACTTTATATGTTTCAAACATCTTGAAGGCGTGGTAAGGAATGGCATATGCCACTGTCCAAGTAGTTACATTAATACGACTTGGAAAAAATGAACACATTAAATTGAAATAAAGCTTGTAATTTTCATCTAGCTCTAGTAGCTCAGCTGGTGTTGTTGACACTTTGTTAAATACAGTGCAAGCATGCCTCAAGTATAAAATAATTCTTCCCAGGGCTAAACGCTTGACACGCTGGATACACTGGATTTCAGACTCATCGGGAACTGCCAAGTTATCCACCAAACGATACCCATAGCTAGGGAAATGGCTTGATCTCCAATAAGTCTTGTTGGAATTTTAGTGTGTCTCTTTTTCTCATCTGCATGGTGCTCTTTGATAATAAGGGGTACAAGGTTAGATTGACCACAACCAGCTGCAGTAGACAATTCTTCCACAGTTGAGTCAGACTGATTACCCATAGGCACATCTACATCTTGTACGTGAGCAGAGATACATGTACTTACATTTGCATAGGGGGATGGATTTGTTGCAGCCTGGTTTACTTCATTGTTGGCCCAGCTCTGCCAACACATATCAGCACTTGGTTGGAACTCAACGGTGCATTGCTTCCCAGCCACAGTTAGCACATTAGCCTCGAGCAAGATCATTTCTTCTGTGTGCTGCTGCCACAAATCTTCTAGAACCTGATGCTTCTCACCCAAGCTTACACAGTGTAGAAGGTACTGGAAGTCCCTACTTCTAACACGTTCTCCTAGGTTCCACATAGTCAGGCTTCCTATTAGTCAGGTCTCTTAAGGCAAAATATGGGTCGAATCGTTACAGAAGTGACAAAAGCGCCAAATTTGGCAGAGATGTTCTTTAGCATCTACTGGTTAATATTAGAGGGGGAGCCCAACGCATTCGTCACCATATAAAGATTAACGGGGCTTTTAAAATGTACCTCAATTACGAAATTGGGCTACCTGTGGTGGTTTGCAGTTTTTAAATAAAACAGCTAACAAGAAATGCAGTAGTGACAGAAACTATTATGCTTACTCTTTTTTTTCGCATAGTTCATTATAAGCCATCAGTTATATATTGCATAAGGCTTTTAGATATATACTAGTTCCCAGTCCCTTCTCGGTAAGAATGATCAAATTTCAACATTACCGCCATAGGTGATTCTTATTACACATTCCCTTTCTCAAACTCGCGTGTTGAACCTAAATTACTGTTTGATATACATATGTTCGCAAAACAAATGTACTTTCAAATAGCGCTAATAGAAACGTCAGGAGATAGCTATATTATTAGAATTCAGTTAATGGTGCTACATAACGGAAACAATGCTTGTTCGGCGAAACTCTTCAAATTAACATCTAAGCTTGATGCAGTTGTAGCCTTTAGGATAGGCATTGGCATCTGCAAAGGGGGGTACATCTTGCATCTTGTACACGCGCCTTTGCAAGTGCACTTTATCAGCTCACTACAAGCCTTGGATACTTCGGGTATAGTGATCCATTTTGGAACCCATTTACCATCGATTTCAAACCACGAGAACAGCCCTGGTGATGGTACAATTGGCAGTGACTGATCGCTAACTGTCCAGATCCCGGCCTGGAGAACGGTGCGACGGACATGCTGCAAAAGGGCATCCTTCAAATCAGTAACAACAGCGTCGATGTAAGTTATTATAGTAAGGATTATTAAGCCCTGAGTCCTGAGACCTCGCACCTGCTCAATGAAACGTAGAAAAATTGTGATAAATAAAAAAAAAATATTTACCTGTGTAGGCGAGAGCTTGTCCATTGCTCTACTGTTCTTGCAGAATAGCTCCATCCGGGTCAAGTTGATGTCAGATAAGGGGCTGAGCTTATCGTACAGGATTACCGTGTATCTCTCGATCAGTTTGAAAAGAGGCGAGTCTGTCGTAAGCTGCATAAATGGCGTCTTGGCAAGCATTTCAAATGTTGGTGTGACTTCTGGAAACATCTCCCATGCCTGCCAGGCTGACTTCTTTCCTTTCCCGAAGAAGCAGGACGTAGTATCACAGCCAGTTAATGCGTGGAATACAGGCAGGGAAGTAGATCGTGGTTTACCAAGAACAGCACAAATAGAGTTGACGCTGATGAAGCGAAAGTTCCGACCCATACCAAAAGCAAGCCACAGATCAAGTTCCGGCTGGACTTCTTTCAGGTCATGAAGCTTTCCCACCAAGATGACTAGGACATCGGTATCCACGGTTCGGACAAGGACAGTTTTTACCTCTTCAAATTGGATGGCGTGAAGGATATGAACCACAACCCTCGTATCCGCTTCTGAGTGAGTACAATCTGTCATAGCGTTCGCAGAGCCAATAGAAATCACAGAAGTACCTTGAGAAACATTATTTCAGTAATTAACATTTTTTATGTGGGATTCTAACATAGGTTATATACATTAGCACGATTGTTACTACTTGTCATTATGTCTTAAAACACTGAAGAGGGTCGCTTGGCCAAAAGATTTGTTAGTTAATTACCTTTGTTGCAGGTATGTGTTGCATGTTTACCTGATGTAACGTGAATTATATTCCTCTCTGGCCAGTTATGTCCAGCAACCTTCAACGATAGGAAGTGAAACAACTCTTCTTTGTTCAACGGATCACGCAGGAATGACATCCAGTTGGATGGTAGTTTAGTACCCCCAGCTACTTTCCGTCGAACGCCTTTGCCTCTCTTCTCCCTAGTGGACTCCTTAAGTCTATTAGGTATGTATGTGTCCCAGACCACGTCCACTCTTCCACTTCTCTGGCTGCTGAGGTAGGGAATAAAGACGTTATGGGCGTAATCATCAAAGGTGCTTGAACCAGTTACGGGATGGCAGTGGACCACGACAGCTCCGTCTAGAACGCTGCAGTCAAATTGCGTGGGAGGCTCTGGCTGAGTCGATGGAATAATGCACTTGAGGAGTTCTGATTTAACGCTTGGTAGACGAAGATTGCCGAATTCTGATAGGGAGGGAGGGAATGGTTGAACTTCATGGCTGAAGAACTCCTCGAGGTCAGCATTACGGCTCTGCATGGCGATGTACAGCTGTGCAAATAGTGCAACATTATTTTGGAGTGCAGCTATTTTCTTTGTCTGTTTAGATTTGTCTCGCAGGGTTTTTTTCCTGTAAAGGGGAATCTTGTTCCATTTAATGGTGTTGTGAATAGAGGTCGTCCGGTCCTCTATAACTGCTTTGACATATTCCTTATACTGAGTCTGACCAAGGGTGTTGAGGTTCATTACAGCCTCTGCACAATCACGGCTATCCAGGGTAACCAACTCAGGGAAGTCGTCTAGGAAAGGGTTTCCCATCTTTCTCATGACATCTACTAGATTTTTCACTTGTTTCTTGAACATTTTTTGCGCACTGAGGCCCATTTCGTGGTTGAGACGTCGACCATGCTCGTCGCTATCTTCTAGATATTGACCTTCGAACTGGTGCAGAAGCCTTGTTATCTCGGGGCCCGAAAGCATCCATCGTCTTAAAATAGAAAATGTAAAATAATAATTGCTAAAACCGGAGCTAAGTTATTGCTTTTACCCCTACTAATCAATAGTGTGTAATTATTGATATGAACGTTCGCGATGCATCGAATTCAGTTGTAACATACATATATTTGAGTTTACCTGAAGGCAACAGAGTTCTCCGTAAGGCCAACGGCTCCTCCTGCACTCTTTACAACCTTGTTTTCCTGCTCGTGCGCCTGGTCAAAGGGGATCGCGGAGAACCGATTGCCCGTCTTTGACAATACCCATCGTCCTCCATCTTGGAATTCCTTGGAGATTGATTCAGGCAAGGACTTCATGTCTCGAAGATGGATGGGTGCCCACCTGGCGTAGTTTACGTGATCCAGTGCAAAGAATAATGGTATCAGCTCTCCAAGAGCCTCCACGTACAGGGTAATATTACGCTGGCGATGTGCACGTACAACAAGTAGAACCAGCGTCTCGTACTTCAAGATAAGATTCCAGAAAAGAAAAGTCGGGCTCCTTGTTTTCCTCTGGTCCTCCCATGTTGCCATTGTGGTGTCATCAGCGCACGTCGAAAATGCCTCTTTCCTTAGCATATGCAGGGCAGAAGATGTAACCTGGTGAGCATGCCTGGAATTTAAAAATATACATGAGTTACAGGTTTATTACTAGAAAAGCAACACTCACTGGCTGAGAAAACAACTACTGTAGTTATACCAACAGCAATCCAACCATACCTTGTTCTTGTTAAATGTGATGCCTTTAGAAATGAATCTGCCACACCAGACAAGGCCACTTCAGCTTCTGTCAAGGCGGTGGTCCATCCTGATCCATCTAGCAAATTGCCAACTACACTCCACAGTGCCATCTCAACGTGGAGGCCACCCATCATCGCAACGAATTTCTGCTCTCCGTGTGACGTCGGCCACTTCCACTGCACCATCTTCACCAAGGCAAATAAAGGTTGGTCTACAGTGATGATTGGGACCTGGCCCGGGTTCAGAAAGATTGTCGCCTGTCGTACTACATTCATCCCATGCTTAATCATGGCTGGAGTTGCTGCTTCCTCGTAAAAAAGGGGTAACAGTGCAGTTAATGCTGGCGGGTCTTCTTCGACTTGCTCTGCCGAGTGAAAGGCTGCCCACGTCAACTTGTCACCAGCCACAACGTGTTCTTTTTCTAATTCAACAAGGGTCTGCTCCATCCATCGTTTTTCTTTCTCGTTCTCAGTGTTCAAAGACTTCCCTGTTTCTTTCGTGATTCTTGCTGGTATTACAGAACTGTTAGTGCTTAGCTCGACAGGGTGGACAATGGCGTACTCTTTTGGTAGTGAGTGTCCTGACCCTTGTGATGGTAAACAGATCGGAGCTCTAGGTTCTCCATGATTTCCAGCCGTTGGGAGCTGAAAGAGGCTGATGCCAGTGCCATGAAATGATGATGCAGCGGTTGTCGAGCTCGGATTATGATCAAGGTTATCCAGCGCTCCTATCGTGAACAGTCCCTTTCTCAAACTAGCAGGTACTACACACTCATCAGCAACAAATCGCTCGCTTATGGAGCTGGCAAGGGATTCCTCTAGCTCCATGATCCTTTGGTATGAGACGGACAGCCCCAGCTGATAAAGCTTCATTATTAGCGCCTTGCTTCTTGTTGTTGCGTGTATGTTAAGTCCGATGTATGTCGTGTTTGGCCAGTTTTTTATCTTTCTCTTCGTTCCTTTGCATTGAAAATTATCGTCTGGCACACAGTTAAACATGGCTGGGAATCTTGAGCTTCAGTGTTCTCAATGTCCAAACCACTCGGAATCATAGAAATGAGCGACTTCAGACTGGCGTAGACGTTTTTTGACAATCTGTAGTAAAACTTCCAGAAAAGTTGAATCCTTTATTCTTAAGAATGTCCCTTCTTACAATTGCGGAAGCCTTGGACAGTATTGTGGCGTCTTCAGAGAAGTCCCTTTTCTTGATTGCATCTTTAACCATGCCCTGTAATGCTTTCGTAAAAATGATGACAATATTTTTTCTATCATTTAGCTCTTGTGCATCAGGAAACTGAGCTAACAATGAATTTTTCAGTCGAGTCTTATTTACAGTCTTATAAACACCTAATATAAAGAAAATGCAATTCAGATAGCATAAAAAGAAGCATAAAAGAGTTTTCAACATACTCAACTAACTCAATGAATGCTTGAGATTCCATAATCTTCTCATCCTCTTTTTCACAAGATTATTGTCGTTTTTTAGTGAGTTGACTCCTATACCGATTTCTTAGATCATTCAAACATTTAAGGTGATATTTGGCCTCAGCAGCTATGAGATCAACTCCTGAGATCTTTGGCATTAGCGTAGCATCGTTAACTTCAGTAATCATGCGACGGATATTCTGGTCAGTCGAAAAAGTGGTGACTTCATGTAGCTGTCCCCCCTTACCGCACAAGATGCAGTCCACCTTATTGTGTGTTAGTGATAGTCTTCGATTCTTTAATGCCGGGGCTCTCTCCTCTTCTTCTGGTTGGCTTTCTTCCTTCTCTTTTTTCATAGATATTCTGTCTTTGGCTTTTTGTAGCTTCGATAAATTGAATTTCAAATAGCAAGACTTGTGCCAAGACGCCTCGTTTTTAATTAAAACATCAGTGGTTATATCAAGAGCAAAGAGAACATTGACTGGCAGGGCACCTAGTGAGCTGAACTCGAGAACATTCTGAAGTAAAGAGGCATAGACTGATACAGGGTCATAACATGGGCCACATGCTCTAAGAGGACATCTTAAATCTTCTGTTGTGGTTGTTTGGCATATGATGCATCGACTACAATTTGAAACGGTTATATTTTCGATTACTTAGAAAAAACAACTTAAAATTGAAAGAAAGCTGTCATACCAAACTTTTATATATATTGCAATATATAAGTAGCAAGATTATGGCCTTTTAATAGCAAAATACTTACAGGTTTCGAGAGCCGCCATCTTAGATTTAGTCATTGGCCGAGTAAGACTAGGCTCCAGTGTTTCAGAGAGATGCTAAAAAGTAGCTTTTTTTATTAAGTTACGGGGTTGTAATTCACAGTGATGATAGTTAATGCGTTCTAATAGTGAAAATCGTTTTCAAAATTAAATTTAAAACGTTTTTTACTATATTAAAATATATTTAAAATAACATTGATAGTACTACCATAAGCTACAACTATGCCAAGTTTGGTGCTTGTCAGCTCTGTAACGATCAAGACCCTAAGAGACCTGACTATATAGACATAGTTAGCTGACTTGTCTCAGGAGCGCCATCGTCAGAAAATTGGAATATGAAATGGTTCTCCAGTTCATTAAACCAAATAAGTTTCTTAGACAGGTGGGGAACTCGAAGATGTAGGTCTATAATCATAAAAATAAGTCCAGTGACCGTCCTTGAAACACCTGGGGATCCAGGTATTTGGTTAGCTTGACCAATGTTCAAGTTTTTCACAAAGTCATCAACAGCCAAATTTGACGTTGTCTGAGGCAGTCTCAAATCCACTCCCAGGCATTTCACATTTCTTGGAACCCATACTTCTTTGTCTGCATTAAAAAAAGAAGTTTGGGTTTTACAAACAAGTGTAAACTTTCTTCTTGAAAGGAAGTTTTGGTACTTCATGGCAATGGCCTGATTCATGGCCTCAGGATTGTGTTGATGCTCTTTCATGGCCTTTTCGAATATTTGTTGGAGATGTTTGCCTTTCTTATAGCCCATAATGCCCACAATGTAGTCCCATGCACCATAAATAGAACCTGATCCCCCACCATGGATAAACTCTAGAGCCTCAGTCTGTGTCCTT
Source organism: Stomphia didemon (assembly GCA_031471435.1). Taxonomy (NCBI): domain Eukaryota; kingdom Metazoa; phylum Cnidaria; class Anthozoa; order Actiniaria; family Actinostolidae; genus Stomphia; species Stomphia didemon. The sequence goes on along the minus strand of JAUPMF010052564.1, from coordinate 7,199 downwards.
CTTCTATATCTTGTACTTGATTTGTAATCATTAATCATATCCTTTGTAGTACAATTATTTTCTCTTTTTGACTTAGATAACTGTTTTGGATCCAAACCTAGAGAGGAAATCAGTGTTTTAAGCTGATCTAGCTGGGCTGTTAACACTGATAACTGCTTTTTCATCTTTTCTGATTATTTATCATGTTCCTCGACTGCTTTCTGAAGACTTGACAATTCCAAATCTACAGGTGAAGGTAAAAGAGAAATGTTAAACAAAGGATAAAGAATCAACATTACGAGGCAAATGTTAGGATGTAAGATACCTAATAATATTGCAAATTACTACATTCAGATTTCAATATATTTTAGGAAACTACTATTTGTTTACCTTTTTTGTTTAGATTTGCTTCAATCTCTGATTCAGCAACATTTAGCTCTTCTTCACGAGAACGAAGACAAGACATCTTCGATTCGCTCTCTTCTTCCAAGCGTTTCTCTTCAAGTGGCATATCTCACTTCCTTATATTTAGATTAAAAACTGGAGATGATTTCCAGAATGGAATTAATTCTTTTTCTGAAATACATCGGGCCTTATGACCATCTATCTTGGAACATTTTCGACCTCTTTTGCATCGAGCTACATCGCTCTCAGCAGGAGACGCCATCTTCAATTTACGAACGCGACTCTTTGGTTTCTCCTACATGTTGAACAGCGCTTCAGCGAATAGAAACTAACTTTTTTGCGTTAATTTAAGATACATCTAAATATTTGGCTTGGTGAAATAGCTTTTCAATGTGTTTCTTGAAAGATGTAGGATAAAGAAGAGAAATATTTTGAGTAGAACTTGAATTTTTGTCGATACCTTGTATGCTAAGTCAAAGCTATACACAAGTACCTGGGAGGATATAGCATAGCAACTGGCCATCGTGTTTCCACACCCACAGACACAACTTATTTGGGGGCTCCACTGCCATCATTTAGAAAAAGCTTCGCAAGGACATTGCCATTACCTCTAAGAGTAGCGTTGATTACATGTGTGTCAATTATAAAGTAGAGCCCAAACTTGCATCCAATCAAAACTATGTAAAATCCACATGTATAGACTCCTACTTGTGGGGTGTCACTCACAGTATGTATACTCTTTACTGCTTTTTCTATGGCGTTTCTTCCATTGGGTGAATATACCTTATGTGCCAACAAAAGTTCCTCTGTAAATTCATAGGTGTTTTGAATGACCCCTCCCTTTCTGAGAATACCGTACGACTCGAAGACATCGTATCTTTTGTTGTAGTCGCGCAGATGATTAAATGTTTTCGTGGATTTTTTGATGACATTCTCTACATTATTTGCGATTTTCCTCCACTTGTCCATTAAAAAAGGTAATTCATCATCGCTCAAAAGTCAAAAATGCACAGCTGTTGGTGCCATTGTTGTCTACAATGCTACTTGTAACTGATTTGAAAATGGAATTCTGCATTGCCAAATTGCTCCACTGCTGATGACTGACTTCATGAAAGTGGGATGTTTCTGCATGGCATGGTGTAATCTTCTCTGTTTAGCAGCTTAAAAACATTTTTAGCAGTTGGTCTATAACTGGCAGTGAATGAAAGGCACTTTTCAAACGTATCCAAAAGAACATACCACTCAGTAGCTTGGTAAATCTGGTACTTATTGCTGTGGGAGGGCATCTCTTTCTTTCTTGATGTTAGTCTCTTAGCCGCCGCGTTTTTCCTAAACTCTCGGTCATACATGTACGAGAGCCACGCTCGACTGCCAAAGTGTTTGTATGTGCGTAAAACCAAGAGTTTGTAGAACAATAAGTCCCTCCAACGATGCGGAAACGTAGTGGTTATGATTAACGAGTAGTGGTGAAGTCTTCCATCCACGACACAATGTTATCTATTTTATGTTTTGATTTGCGTTTCCCGGTTGTGAGGATAACGTGTCCATCCAGTAGCAGTTGCGGCTCGTGGTCTTGCGGGGACACAGGTCTTCTAAATCTACAAACTTGCCGCTGGTGATAGCTGAGACCAGCTTCCCGGGAATGGGGGGAAAACCTGGCTCGACTACGAACGTTACAGACGTAGAAGTTGACAAAAACTATGGAACCTTAACAGAGCCTTGCATTGGAATCGTTCCTGACCACCGATCCCCCCAAACAAACAAACGTGATTGGAAATGCTTGAAGATGTCGTCTGGCAAGATTCTTGGCTCGACGCTCGAACTGTATAAGTTGTATAATCACATCTGAGAAAAATTACTGAAACAATATTATAAATATAGAAATTCTATAATTTCCATATATAAAATTATTAAGTTGAAACAATGTTTTAAGTATTTAAAATGCATAATAATAATTGCAATGTATAATTTATGGTTTAAAAGGTGTTACCATTGAATAAAATATATTGATATACATGTAATATATACAAAAAAATATATACTTAAAACGAGTAATTAAATATGGTCATTAACACACTATTTAACTAATTATCCGCTTGCAAAAATTGAATAACTGTGTTACAGTGACAGGCATTTTACCACCATTGATGACCAGCATCACATATTGCAGAAAAATTAAAACATTTATCTGCATAGTGTAATCGAAATTAAAAACAAAATAACTACAGAATAACAAAACAACAATCTAATAGCTTTGTTTTCTTTTTTGAGTCACAGAAATGGATTTCTATAACAACTTTTCCTCGCTGCCGCCTCTTTTTTTCCCGTCACTTTTTAACAATACATTGAACAAGAGCCAATTTGCAGCTCTCTCATGACATTCTAGAACAAAAAAGGAAATAATAAAATGTAAGTAACTATAAAAGGAGAACACATAGCGGTAGCTGTGATCATGGGACAGCAGTGACTACTGAGACAACAAGAGCAATTCACTTTACAGGAAGAAAACATGGAGACCATGTACATTGATAGGCACTATATTCAATGCAACTTACCCTTTTCTGGTATTTCTCCATCTGTTATCGCACTGTCCATCTTGTTTAACAAAACTACAACAGACAGTTTCTTGATTATTTTGGCATAACTCAGGATCTTTTCAACCCAGGTGTCAGAAAAATTGTCTTATATTTCCCTGATAATACTCTCATTCTGACCATTTCAAGCTTCAACTAAAAGGATGAAAATGGTACAATTAATAAATAAAATAACTTCAATTTATATTTAGAAAGTACATATTAACTGTATCTTTCATTTTTTCCAGTATCCGTCTTTATAAACAACCCAAAACAAATTGTATTAGCATGAATATATCCACCAATACGTGTGCAAATGTGTTTTTAACTGCTTGCAACACTTACATGCATTGGCTTTTTCAGTGGTGGATAGCTTTTTAAAAGGCTGCCAAGGCCTTCCGTCCCAGCCATTTATTTAAGTATTTTGATTGTATCTTGGTCAGGCCTTGTAGATTTGCAAATTCTCTTTAACTGATCCTCTTTTTGCTTGGGGTAACAAGTGTGCTGTCCTCTTGAGAATATATACCACGTTTCCTTGGATTTTTATTCTGAAGCCTTTTCATCCTGTGCTTGATTTTCTGCTCCTACGACCTTTTAAAACGACAACATATTTCTATCAAAGACATGTATGCACATTTTAGAATACTTTCCCGATCCTCTAACAATGAATATTATGTCTGTTATGCTAAATTACAGGCCCCAGTTGTACAAAGAACGAATAACTCTTAACCTGAGGATAAAATTATCCAATGGGTAACTTTTTGTACAACCGGAGCCACAGCAACAACTATAAGTATCTCACATCGAACAAGAAACAAGATTATCCAACTTCATTTCGGTTCAGGGTTAAGTGAATTCACTCTATTCCATCAAATAATAAATACGATTTTTCCTACACTTACCCACTCAGATGAAGCTGCTGTGTTAGCTTAGGGTCTTTGAGAAATGGATATATGTTCACAATTTGTTGTGAAATAGTACATATCTCCTCTTCTGTAGGGTATCATCAGGGTACACACATCCCTAACAAATTCATTCCCCTGGTTAGGATTCAGCCTTTTGGAATTTATTCATGCCTTTACATGAACTGAAAACTTTAAAAAAAACTGTTAAAAAGTGTAAAGTTATATAGATTGTATATTTCATTTCATTAGGGGTCTGAACTGGGGTCCAAAAATTGACCTGGGGTCCAAAATCCTGACCTGGGTTTTTTACTGACCTGGGGTCTTTTGACTGACCTGGGGACATGGTCAGGGAAGTATATATGTTGTGTATGGCCTGTCCTAACGTGGGAAGATGATGGGTTAGAGTATCTACATGTGTAGATTATGTACAGGGCTATTGGTCGTCCATGTATTGGGGGCTCGGAAATTGATTTCCTAGAAGATACCTCCCCAAATATTCCGATTTTTACACAAGGAAAGTGTTCGTGTTTGTTAATACAAGACGTTTTATTTTTTACAGGACGTTTTTTTACATTACATTTTTTACATAGAGTGTGGGCCTTTAAAGCCCACGCGTTGACCTCTCTACAGCCGAACATATATTTACACTTGATATTTACATTCTGAGCCTTGTGTGATTTCCACAGGCTCTTCACCTTCTCCAGACATCTTGCCCGGTGTTTTTCATGTCCCCTCGAGTAGATTTTCAGTAGTTCAGGTTCAGTCTTGAATTTCTTGACCATATGTGCTACTCGAGGGAACATGGGGCCCTTGATCGTCCTTTTAAAGCTCTTTCTTATGACGTCTTCATCTTCTCTGTCCCAGTGGAATCGCCTCCTTATCAGTCTAGGAGGCGGTCCCACTGGTTCATCATCCTCTCTCTCCTCGCTCTCCTCGGTTTGCTGTTCCTGCTGTTGTCTGTCGTCTCTCTTGTCTTCTCTTTCAGGCTCCCACTCGTCATCTTCCTCTTTATCTTCCACCTTCTCTTTTCTCTGCATTAGAGAAACAACTATTAGCACTCGATACTAATTATCCTCAAGAATGGTGTCATTTTAGCGAACACTTACCATTAACATGGACATCATGGCCGTTGCCTTAGCACTGCCTTTTTCCAGGCTCAATTTGTTGTAGTATCTGTTTGCCGTACTACATAGAGAATGAATACCGTTAGCTAATGTCTGAACTTCGGGGCAAACCCATGTGAACATACTTCCTGCTGTGTTTCATTTTGACCGCCAGCGCATCCTTCTCTTCCTCTGTCGAACACTCGTGCACGGCAGTCACCACCATCTTGCGGATGGCCGTGTTGCTGACATTGACTTCCTCATCGAGAACACCAGTGACACGCACTGCCCACGTCAACCATCAATGGAATTGCGATGAATTGGCAGGCGCGCCACCGGCGTTCACGAGGAGGACTGGCCTAAAACAGACGATGAGAATGTAGTGGGAACGGTAAATATACAATGCCATATGTTTGTTCTAACTTACCGTGCACATCGGACATACGAATCCATATGGACGTCGTCGTCCCACTGCAAATAGGCCGACCCCGTCGCCACAGATGTCTTGTGGACGGGAACCACCACAGACCACATGCGTTCTTCTTTGAGCAAGTTTTTCATGGCTGTGGCGTGTTACACTGTGACCCCGTACATCGAGGACGGCCTATTCACATTGGCCAGGGACAGCTTGAGGACCAGATGGTTCCTCATCTGGATGGCTGTCTCTCTGGCCACGGGGACGACTTCATTTCTCTTGGATGCGGCCAGCAGGGTTCTCATGGTGGCATCCAGGTCACGCGACCATTGACTGGCCAGGACGAGGCGCATGTCATCCGGTGTGATGGTGTCCTGGATGGCATGCACCACGTTGGCCCTGTTTGCCACGTGACGCTGGATGGCCACCCGCCAGTTTACCTGTTTTTTCGCCAAGTCTGCAATGAAACAATAGTTTGCACTGTCAATGGAAGGTTTATGATGCGAAGTCTAGATTGGAGTATGTAAATAATATAAGCTTACCATACATTGCCCTCAATGGGTCGACCGCCATGTTTGGTTTTAGCGTGGTTACAATAAAGTCGTTGAGATAACTCTGCAGTGTAATGCTGTATGACTTTAGCGAAGTGGCTTATAGGCACTTATCAGCAGCTGAAGAATGAACATAGAGAACGATAAGTTACAGGTGTTATCAGATAACCCTTTCTAGCAAGTTAGATACTTACCTTTCCTGTCCTCCCTTGACATTTTTTCTTGGCTTTTGGCCAGATCCAGGTTTTTCTGGAAAAAGCCCCAGACTGCCTTGGTGTCCTGCCAGGGGACACTGAGGTTGTCTTCAAAGTCGTCTAAAAAAGGAAAACCCGCTTGAATTCGTAAATGTAATTGGATGAAAAGCTTGACAATGCATTGTTGACTCTGGTTTGGCCACAAACTTTATGATGGTGAGTACCTGCTGGGCCCTCTGTTTTGCATCTTTGATGTTTTTGATGCCACCATGCGGCCCAGTCAGGTACTCCACATATTTCTGTAGTGCATCCCCCAACCGCGTTTGGTTGTGATCCAGGAAGGTCGTTAATTCAGCTACAAATAAAAACACTCAAATTAGATTAGACATTGTGATGAAACAATACTACTACCAATTAATAATGCTTACAACGTTTGGTTGGATTAGAGGTTGCCAGGCGCCGATCGTCGTCCTCGTCTTGAAAGGAGGAGGAGGAAGATTGTCTTGACTCGCCTGAGTCACTGTCCTCCTCCACCACCTCCTTTACCTCCTTCGCCTTTTTCTTAATGTCCCTCTTTTGCCTTTTTGGGGTCAGTTCGTCTTCTGTTTTTGGCAATTTGCCCATAATGTACAACATTCGTTTGTAGCTAAAACCCAAAAAAGTAAGGTAATCACTTATTAAAGCCATATAGCACTGGGCCAGATAATGAATTTAATTCACTAGAAAATCACTTGTAAATTCAAAAGGAAACTCCAATTTTAATTAGGTTTATGGTACTTTACTAGAGTACTGTAAATTTAGAATTTACGTGTGGTTTTACGTTACCTGTAAACCTACGTAAACGCCCAATTTACAGATGATTGTAAATTCACGTAAATGAACATCAAACTTCAGGTTTACTTGTAGTCAAATACCATGTAAATCTTATGTAAATGAACATCAAACTTCAGGTTTACTTGTAGTCAAATTGCCGTCAATCTTATGTAAATTTCAATTACATCGATCTGAAAATCTAGTAAATTCATAGTAATGTTTCCATAAATGCCAAATGAACATAACATAATCAACAGTAAA
>JAUPMF010052343.1:0-15017 GCA_031471435.1 Stomphia didemon | reverse complement strand
AAATATAATTAAGTGGAAATTGAACTTCGTGTCGTGCAATTTTGGGCTGAAATCATACTCGTAATTAACAAATTGCAATTTTGTAATCACTCGTATGATTTCAGCCCAAATTGCACTCCACTCAGTTCAATTACCATTATTAATAAAGTCGCTCAATCTGCTGTAAAAACGCCGCAATCATGAACTTGAATGCGTGGGCACTTTCTACATGACATTGCTACAGATAATAGAATTATCATGTCATGTGCGTGCGCCATCGATAATTAGATGTCTGCTCTCAGCCAATCAGAAGCGAGATAGTTAGTAAAATGTATAATAATATGCAATTATTGGATGAGGTTGAGCATGATATCGCAAATTATTTCTTGTATGGTGTGCATTGTAGGCAGGATTGTTTAAATCAGTTAATACAAAAGAACATTGGGATCTCTTACCAAATTTCCACTTATGCTTGCACTTAGATGTTATATATGCACATCATTTATGTAAAACTGTCTGCCAGTTTTGTCAATGTTAGTTAAGGTCAAATTCCCGACAATGCTGGAAAATAATTATACATACATGCACTTGCACTTGATTTTTATTGTCAAAAGGTATATATATTAGCCCTAAGCTATATATTAAGCTAATTTATAGAAACATGTATGAACATGTATATATGCACCTAAATATATAACTTTTGAGGAAACTTTTATCATTTTCTCTAAATTTTATTTAGAATACAGAACAAATTTTAAATGACCTTTTCTGGTGTATAATTATAATTTTATGAAAAACTTGTTTTCTTGGATAAAAGTTCACCATGACAAAAGGATAGTTAAAAATGAAACCAAAAAAATCACAGCATAAATAAAGTGAAACACAGCACACAATAATTGTTGATTGATAGGTGACACTGTGTCAACATCAAATTAACAGCAACCGGGAGGATCTATGAAACGCTAAATGCTCTAAAGCTGGTTAATCGAATACCTAGAGTATTCTCTGGTATTTATAATATAGATTATAGATTTAGTTCTAGAGCGATTTTTCAATATCGAGGAAGGCACACGCGTGCGTGTAACACTTTAGAATCGAAAGAATGTCATAGCACGGACAATACAATTACTGCTTTGCACGGTCTATACATATATCAAGGTTTAACTTGTTAAAACCTTGGTGATTGCAACAATTCAAGGTTTAAGAATAGCCTTACCATTGCAAAACCAGACATTAAACCAGACGTCCTACTTGATGCTTTTAGCTTGCCACGAGTGAGATGAAGTCGACGCCATGAAAGTCTTTGGGCAAGTGAATCACTGGATTTTGTATTCTCGTTACTGTGTTTCATCATTTATGCCTTTCAGTTTTCCAATGCCATATATTTTGTGATTACAAACTGTTTGAGATAAACGAGTTTAGCGGACATGTGTACGTGATGACCGATATGTGAGTTTTGGAGATATGAAGCCGCTGTCCTTTATATTGTGGGCGCAATATGCATTGTACTAATTAATCAATATGTATTTTTGTCCCACTCTTCGTTCTTCATACGCCAATTCTTTACAAAATCGAGAAAATAATCATCATCAGCGGATTAAAACAAAAAATAGTATGCTTAAATTGATTTCTTGAAACTAAAAGAAGTGTAACTTCAGTATATAAACCGAAACAACTCATCGTTATCACGCATTCTTTGTGCACGTGGTTTCTTTTTGTCACATGCATAATTTAATCTGCCATGTTACCATAGTAATGTCAGTCAAACGGGACCACACTTTGTTTTTGACTATTATGGTATGTCCCTAAGGGATCTGAGTGCATTGACTTCACACTTGAGCTGTGCTAGAGACTGCGTAGATGTGACCTTAGATGCTGTAGTTTTAGTGTCAGGATGTTGTGATGCCATTACTGAGAGAGAGAAATTAATAATCAGCGATGGAAAAGGATTCTGAAACAAGTCGAAATCTGGTCAGTAAAATAGAGTATATGTGCGTTATTCTTGCTTTTCGTGCTTTCTGTAATGCACCGAATTTTATTTGTGCTTTTAGCGTGTGCGTTACTTGTAGTTGGAGTTCGTTGTAGCTCGTACGTACATGCTAGAGTTTAGAGAGAACCGTGACTCTACTCGGCAATTATTTCAACTGTTTTCGCTCGGATTAATATTCTTATCCATTATTTTAGAGGAGACAGCAACGGCGGAATTATCAAGATAACAGCCAAGATGATGAAATAGAAGGCAAACGAACATTTAGTGTGGACGATAAACTCACAAGTCCTAAATTCGGTGGAATCGACTTTGTACAAAGGCTGAATGGCTCTGGTGGGTGAATGGTTCAACATGTTTGGACAGCTTTCCAGCCATATTAATACATGATTGTATACATGGATAACCTTTATCATTACTGTTCTAGACTTTACGTTAAAAGTTATTCAAGAAGATGGATTTAAAACTCCTGTGCTCTTCAACAACTCAGAAGGATTGGGAATGCGGTACGCTCGTAAATCGAACTTGCATTTATATTCTATCATTTTATAAAAGCTTTTTAGAGGCTGAAGCTATTTTCGATTAATTTAGGATGCCTCCAGAAGGTTTTACCGTTACAGATGTAAAGAATTATGTGGGTAAGAAAATAAGTATAGATGAAAATCGAAAATTCAACTTGCACTTTTATTATTTAATATGCTTTATAAGGGCTAATCTTGTCCAACATGCAGTTAAAAACAGCCTTTTTCAAAAAAATTACGTTACCTACCAAGTGAATACTCAAATTAGCAAATGCTTGCAATTGTTTTTGTTGAATTAGCTTATAATTTTATAGTTTTTGTAAGATGCAAGCTATGTTCTGAATTTTTAGGGTCACGAAGAATGGTAGATGTTATTGATGTTAACACCCAACAAGCCTTAGAACTCACTCTTCAGAACTGGGTAAAATACTTTACCAACCCCGATAGAAAGAGCATTTATAATGTCATAAGTTTGGAGTTCAGCCACACAAAGCTAGAAGACATCGTCGAGTCCCCTTCTGTGGTGAGATTCCTTTACAGAATATTCCACGTTCACTACACTCCTCATAACGAAGTTTTTCCCTGCAGTTATTTTCGAAGCAGTTTCTAAAAAATTGTCTACTAAGTTTCTTCTAATCGACGGCAAATTTACTTTCCCAGAAAGAAAATATATTAGAAAAATGATTCTGAAGAATAAATTTTTTTTGAAATCAAAAGAAGTTGTAATTATGTGTTTTTGTTAGTTGATTTCTGGTGGTAGTGGGTGTTGCATATCACACTTTATCCTCTTCTCGCAATATGCGATGTTCGGTAATCTCAACTTTGTGTTAAAAGCAATAAGCAGATTGGCTATGAGCTTGAGTTCAGGATTACTGAGAAAAAACATTTTCCCTATTTTGTAATACTCAAAATCCACAGCCCTTTTGCAGGCAGCGAGTGCCTCGCAAAACGCCCGTACTGCATTGTAACAACCACAACTATACTGGTTGAACAAATTTGGTTGTTATTAAGTTTGTGAAAAGCTGATACTTGAGGAAAAAATCGCCCAAACTAGTAAACATAGTCTTACACTTTGTTTCAGCACGCAGATTTACTAAGGAGGGACAGGATACCCCAATTATTTAGTCAGTTTTGTTGATAAATAATTTGTTCTAAAAAGCACGAATTTGATATTCTCGTAAAATTTTCACATTGTTCCAATAACTAATTAGTTGTAACGGGAAAATTAAAAGTGTTTTGCATCCTTTGAGCATAAACGCGAAGACACTTGGTTAGGCTAACAACGATATTCAGTTCAGTCCCCAAATGGTCGAATGAATACTATGCATATTTGTTACGCGCTCAAAGTACTCGTGTGTTTCTCAAAAATTTCGACAAAGAAACCGCCATGGACGCCATTCAAGCACTAAAACCAAAGAAAAACTTATTTTGAAGGATTTTATTGGTTTAAGGTAGAAATAAACTGGATAAATGTGCTGAAATATTCGAAAAACTATAATATATAATCATGAGACCAGCGGGAACAAACATGGCGGCCACCCGCCTATAGGGCTATATATTATAACACAGAGCGCCGACATAGCTAGAACGGATAAAATTAGCGATTGTTATCCTTTTAAATACTCATTAATATTTCTTTACACGTTACAATTTTGTTATTCTACGAATGTAGATAGATTTACAATTAGTAGGAGTTGCTATTGTCCCTGCTCCAGTACTCGTTATCCTCAAAGCCTGATACATATCACTAAATGATGTGGCATCAACGACTATATCATAAGTAAAATAATATTTTATTTCAATTTTTCGGTTTCCATTAACTGGACAGCATTTCTGCGTTATTTTGTGTCGTGTCGAAGGGTATTTGGAGCTCAAATCTTGAATCCCTCAGTACTGGCTTCACCGCGTTGTTTCGTGATAATTGATTGCTTAATAACTGATCCAAGCAGATCCAGAACCTTAGGATCTGCGTCTAAACTTAACATATTTAAACAGTGAAATGCTTGAACAATAAAGACGCAGCATGGATAATTAAGGCCTATTATTTCTTATTAGTTTTTATTTGTCAACTAACAGATGTTTCAGTACGTGGGTCAATCTCCTGGTTTAGTCGAGAAATCGTCAATATTTTGTAAGCTAACTAGAAAAAAAAGAGGTGGAACGATTTCAGCAGGTCATGTGCAAAAAATGCCGATGATCCTAATATAACCAATGCAAATATATAAGCGTTGCACCTAGCTTTACCCACAAGTCAAGATATCAGGCTTTGATTCTGTACACGATTATTTTGCTCCACTTTTTTGTGGATTTCCCATTTAGAATACTGAATGTATAAGGACTTAATGTCTTAAAAAATGTGAGGGAAGGATAAATATTATGAGAAGATTTTGCAAACGTCTTCAAAATGACAATGATAACCTTTCTTTACGCAAACGTGCAACCTCTAAACGAGGATTACCTTAGTAACTTCCAAAGAGCGAGTGATCTGCAACTTGAGAAAAATATAGATATTATTTGAAAATGTCCCAACTGTTGTGTAACCTAATAGGTATATATGCGAATTATCATTGGAGTCCACATAACTGAAATATTGAATCAATAACTGGTATTTCCTATGAACAAATTATACACCGTTTTTTCCCCTCTTATTTTTATGCGACAAATTCCAGAAAGTTAACACGAGTTAGAATAAAGCTTGTCACATGGTATAGAGGAAAACAATATTCACTCGTTGACAGCCTTCGATTGTACAAATCCGCGAACTTGACCATGTATTTCGCTTGTTTGGTGCCGAACCAGAGATATATAATGTATCTACACTGCACAATAATTAATATGCTTGTATTGCCAGTTTTATTAAAGTTGAATTTAAGAGTGTTTCAAATTATTTATGGATTGTGTCATCTCATATCTGTGTGTAGGTTCGTCAAATCGACTGGGTGAACACCATTTGGCCACAACAGTTGATAGATGAACAAACCGACTCTACAAATTCACTGGCTGATATGAAGTATCCTAAAGTTAGAAAGTAAGTGAACACAATCAGCTACTCAGTACCAATGAATTGTCGACATTCATTCCCTTGATAATATAGGTCTGTTATTTGCAGTGAGTATAGATCGAATTCACCATATGAAAGCTAAAATAATGGTACCCGATTCTCTAGTGATAATAAATTTTTAGATATCTAAATACGAAATTTGATAACATAAATAGAAGCTTCAGCTACCATTCCGGCGGCGATGGCACAAACACTCATATTGTTATGCGGGAAACAAGGTTTCCTGGTGATTGCGAAATATAACTGATATGAATAGCCGAAGAACCGATTGTTTACTCATACTTAGTGATTTGCATCTCGATTTGATGCGTAGGTTTTCATGGAAGGATTGTGGTTAGATCAGGAAACGCCTGGTCGCCTTTCATGTAGATTTGTGACACGTTGCGAGTCATGTGTTGGGTGATCGAATAAAACATATCCAGTCCTTATTATAAGTACTCCGTTACAGCAAGGAAACATACCATTTCCTACCAACCAATCAATCAGACTGGGATATGAATCCAGCTAGTTGTAGATACAATAAAGATTACTGAACATTATTCGTGAAGATTTCATCTTCACTTTCCACGAGGAACAATGAATTGCAATGAATCGGAACATTACTGCCAGCAGTTCATCCTATTATACTTAAAACTTATCGTATAGTGTACATGTTAATAGTTCTTCCAAGGACTATACGTTCAGTTAAAATTGTGACTATACTATTATTCGTGATTTTCTTGCGAACCTATACCGACAAAATACAACATGGAGACTGATGAAAATGTATTTGCATTCCTAATCGGTCAGATTCAGTTTATAATAATGTCTTAGTTTTGCTTGTGATTTGGTTTTTATTTTCTGGCTCGTTTCACATTTTGACACTTTAGTATAATTCGCATTGAAGAAATTGTATTATCTAAGCCCAGTGGTTATTTGTGTAAAGTGCTTTACAATGGCTTCCAAAAGTCGTGCAAGAAAACACGTGCAAATAAATATTCCCAAGTCTTTGATGAATTTAACTACTGACAGTTAAAAGTTGAGTTATTTGTAAAGAACCCTTATAGTCGCCGTGAAAGTCAGTTGCGTGACAATAACAAGTCCTCTAGTAAACCCATAAACTGATGGACTAAGTTTATCCTTTTTCCTTGTTATTTATATCATTGCTAGTTATATATTGAACTGTACAGAGTTTTATTGTATTTTTAGTCATAATTACACCAATGCTCCAGCTAAATGTTGGGGTCAGTTCAGCCGTCTTCACATGTTATTACAATATGCAAATATATAGCGAGATAATTTGACTGTGTTTCATATCTAAATAAAGATTACAAAGCTACATAAACCGGGACTTAAACCGTGACCCACAAGTTACTTACCTTTGACTCTACTAACTTAATACCAACGACTGAAATGTTCTTCCTGTGTCACGGTGACTTACAAATGGTGTGATTGCATACGCTTACAGACAATTTAGGTTTCTTTGAACGAGCAATGGATGTTTTGTTGATGTGGAATATGATAGTTTCTCTGTCGGCTCTCATGTTTGTAAGCTGATACCTCTACATGAGACTATTTTTTTCTATGTTTGTTCTTTTAAAGGTAATTAATCGTTTTCATGTTAACAAGGAAACACTTTTCTTTTTAAGATACTGTCTGATGAGTGTTGGTAGTTGCTATACTGACTTTCACATTGATTTTGGTGGAACTTCGGTGTGGTATCACATCATCAAAGGAGAAAAGGTACCTGGCCTAAATCTGAGTTTTTCGTGTGTGAGGTAGCAGTGACATTATCAAATTTTTTTTATAGATTTTCTGGTTGATCCCACCAACCGAAAAAAACATTCAGTTATACGAAAAATGGGTACTCTCTGGCAAGCAACAAGACGTATTTTTTGGTGATCAAGTTGAAGAGTGCTCTCGTGTTTTTCTAAAGAAAGGAGATACGTTTCTCATCCCCACAGGTTAGATTGATCATGTTTTGCAAAGCACATGGGAAACATGGGCAAACTATGCTAATATATCACTCACTCCCTTCCTCCCTCTCTCACTAACTTTGTTCATCTGTTTAACAGGGTGGATCCATGCCGTGTACACGCCTGTGGATTCACTGGTATTTGGTGGGAACTTTTTACACAGCTACAATATCAAAGAACAGATTCGCATCAGCCAAATTGAAGATATCACCAAGGTACATATTTGTTTAACGATCTGATATTTATCTGTAATCCTTAAAATAAATTTCAAACAAGAGTATCTAAATGGTACCTCTGTGAAAACTAGTCTTCAAGGTAGAAAAGACTTTGTTTCGCCGTAATATTTATTATCTACCACCAACATGACTTATTGCAGTAAACTCGAAAAACTTGGACTTATCATTAACTCCTCTATAAGCTTATCATTTTCGTTAAGGAAATCAAAAGTATCAGGGATGATCGTCCGAGATATTCCTAACAGGTACCTGAAGTTTTTTATTATAGGCGTGGTTCATGTTTTTTTATCCCCTGAAAAACACTAAACATAAACGTTCTAGTTATACTCGGTTGGACATTCACTGAACCGCGCACTCACATCCGCATGTTTCTGTGAGCTCACTTCAACACGATCGCTAGTATTCGACAAATAAGTTCGCGACGATTTATTTCCCCTAAAAGATTCCAAAAGAATAACGAAAACCAGGATTTCAAATTAAAACACTAAAAGATACCAAATGGCTGATTTTAACCCCTAAAAGATACGACGATCATCCCCGATATTAGCTTGCTCCAGACTCTCAACGGACAGGAGGAGAGGCTGGGGGAGAGGGGGACTGGGGAGAAGAAAAGGGAGAGAGGCTCTCTCCCCTTCCCCTCCCCACTTCAAAAAATTATCGTAAACAACAACAAAACGCGATTCATCCGCCATTCTTTTGATCATTTCAAAACAGGCGCGCGCGCTTTTCACAGACATGGGCTATCCTTAGTAGACCTCTAGTAGCGTAGCCAATCAAATTACAGGATTTGTGATAGCCCATGGCTGATAGTTACCAACGTCAGATAGTCGGAGCTTCTCGAACAATCAGAGAGCGCGAAACTCTGTATTCAAGTCTAAAATGATACTCAGTAAAGCGTTTTATAACCACAAGATTAGAGAGCATAATTTCACTTCTCGTTCTTCTAGATTTAAAACGAGATTTTAAAATACATCACAACTAATGTGACAACTGTTGCCGTAAATGTTTATTTCCACATCCCATTACTTCACATATACAAGTGTTGGGCTTGGGCTACCTGTGATTTTTCTACAATCATCCCATGTTTTATTAGGTGCCACAAAAGTTCAGGTATCCGTTCAATGGAGAGATCCTGTGGTATGTACTCGATAAGTACACTCGACTTTTACGACGAGATAAAGAAGGAGGAGTTGGAAAGAATAACTCGACAGGGAAAAATAACAAAGAAAATGTCAAAATTAAAACGTGCAAAAATTCTGGAGAAGAGCAAACGAATACACCTGACAAGAAAGCTGCAATTAAAGCTGTTTTGAATGGTAGCAAAGATAATGGACGAAGAAGATCCAGTAGAGTGCACTCGATGGCGAGAGCGTCGCGAGATTCAAACAAACTGAATCAAGAACCAGAAAATAAAAAGATCAAACTGGATGAACAGTCATTATGTAATCAAGAAAAACACGATACTGAAGAGGAAAACGAATGTAAAAGTGAAGGCGAGTTGCCAGCAGAAAATCCTTGGTTACCAGTCTATTTGACCCAACGTGAAGTAAGCGGCTTGAGATGCGTGATAAAGCGACTTCAAACATGGCCTCACGCACAAAAATGTATACCGTCTACCATCCAGAATCCCCAATTACTACTGTCTGATATCGAGGTAGGTGTGTGTGTAATGTATACCGTCTACCATCCAGAATCCCCAATTACTACTGTCTGATATCGAGGTAGGTGTGTGTGTAATATATACCGTCTACTATCCAGAATTCCCAATTATTTTATAGCGAGGTTCGAACCGGACATAAATCCTGATCAGAATATCATCATACAATATATAACAATACCTTAATCATCATATTATGCAATTAAAACCTGGTTTTGTATGCATGTTAGAATTGAGTTTTATCAATACAGGAATTATTGTCGCTTCATGAAGATGACGATCCTTCCCTCGCAGCGTCTGGTATCCAGGCCTTATTCCAGATTGACCCCCCACCCAAGGTTAGTTGTACTGTATAATATTGTGTACCATGTTGTGAACTCACAACTGAATGAAACATCGATGTTTTTGTCAACGAATATTCTACAACATATTTATTAGTTTATTTTGATCAAATTAAGAACAAACCAGGTGAAATTTCGACCGAATAGTTTCACCGTACCTTTTTACCACAAAAAATAATTGTTTATTTCATTATTGAATACACACATACGAGATATGTCACAATATCATCGTTTTTCATTGTAGAAACCCAAAATTTCACGTCCAAAAACTGGTCAGATAATGTCTAAATTTGGGACAAAGGTAGGACCGGGTGTTCGTAGAAGACGGACACGATGTGGACAGTGTGACAACTGCCAACGTGATGATTGTGGTGAATGTAGGACTTGCAAGGATATGAAGAAGTTTGGTGGACCTGGCAGAATGAAGCAGTCTTGTCTGAGTCGAGTGTGTACTAAGGTATTGCTGGTATTCACGATGTTGAAGTTGCACTGAGGAATGCATGGGTCGAGTTCTCGGGACGCATTGTATTCTGTTTCTCTGACGTCCCAGTGCTCATTGCAGGGCTGGCCTCTAGCTTTTTAAAAAAGTCCAGTTATTGGCTAACACGACAGTATATCAAAATAACAATAGATTGGAATTCAAAAAATGAAACTAAATCTAAATAACAAAATAGGTACTGTACTAATGATTACCCAAGAAGCAGGTTTCAATAGGTACTGAGTTACCTTCACTACAGAAAGTTTAAATATAGGCATCCCCCCAAAAAGTCAAAATACAATGCATTTGTGACTCGACCCAAATTTAGCTGGTGCAATTTCGAAATAGTTAATTGTGTATGTTGGAGGCGGGAAAGAAATGTGTCAAAAAAAAAGAAGAATAACTAAAAGTATTTTATTGCAGCCCAACCTCCCTACTTGTGTACGGTGTATAGAGTGTGGTGGTCTTAACGAAGAAAATAATACATTAATGGAGTGTCGACTGTGCGCAGAAATAGTCCATCCAGAATGTATCGATGCTGAAGAAAATACTTACCGAATCGTGTCCGACATTAACAACTGTTGGGAATGCCCCAAATGCCACTCTGTAAAAGAAAATGTGAGAAGTTGCCAATGATAGTTTTAAAATATATCCAATTGTTATCATAAGAATGCTAATGACAAACAAATGAAACATTTTTTTGGTCACTGATTTACTAACTTTACCAGGTCATGTCTGAACATCTAAATGGTAACAATTCTTTTTAATTTACATTTTCAGGATGATGAGGAAAACCGATGCCAGTTGCTTTCTCGGAAAAGAAAGGTCTTTAGATAACAAGGCTTTTCTTAAAGGGACTGAGTTTTCTAAAAGGCAATGCCCACTGCCATAGCGTTTGCGCAACGAAATATTATCGATTACATTATTTTGACAATTTTCAATGAGTGTGTTTTATGATTGGTCGCCTAGGGGCGAGGTCGCGAAAACAACTGAACTCGGCCAAGGTCAAACATCTTACTTCACATGTCAGTGCCAGTCGTAATTCAATCGAAAGATAACGACACAGCATTTTTTGATGTAATAACCACAGATAGCCCAAGCTTACAATTAGAAGAGAGTATGTAAAAAATAAAATTATAAAATTCTCTATAAAAATGTATATGCCTTTTTCAATTGTTTCTTTGTTGTCTGTGAGAATTTGAAGCGATTAGGACTAGAATTGAACGAGATATAGCTCTTTTAAAATTGACCCTATTCTCTGATCTTATAAGAGCTATATCTCGTTCAATTATTGTCCAAATCGCTTCAAATTTTGACAGAACACGCATGAGCGATTGAAAAAGATATATACAATTTTATAGAAGATTTATAATTTTATTGTTTTTTTACATAAATTCTCTTCTAATTGTAAGCTTGGGCTATCTGTGGTAATAACTAGATTTGTTACGTGTGAAATACGATCTTTGAACTGGGCTTTGGAAACAATCTTTAAGGTGAACTGCAAAGCTAAAAAAAATTAGGATTATTTAGATGTATTTGATGGGATGTGTTAATTGCTGGTGTTTCACTGAGGAATTTACCTTTTCGGCGCTAAATTGCAAGTGATATTACATGCAATCTGATTGGTGGATTGGACAGTTAGTAATAAAAGGGCACCAAAACCAGAAAAAGGGCATAGGGACAAAGGGCAAATTTCGGCCCAGAGTGGGGAGGGGGGTGTACACCCCTCCCCTCTAAATCCGCCCCTGCTGTCTGTGTCTGAGTGTAGACAGTACGTATAAATCTGCCATCTGAGTACACGAGAAGTTTATCACACAATTTGAATTGTAATTTAAGCTTTTGTATTGCCATCAGAAAAGTGGCAACTTTTTATTGAATTCGTAAAATATTTCTGTCAAAGTATGTTCTAAAGTTGTTTTAAATAATTACGAGTTGTTTCTTGTCGAACAAATCAGTCAAATGTGATCATTTTAACAACTGTAATCTAAGTCTTCAGCGAAAACAAGAACTGATTTTCCGACAAGTTCGGCTAGTTACAGTACGGTTTTGTTTGTATGGTAGTGGTCGAAAACCATGCTGAAACCATTCAGATTTGGTTATGTTGGTTTAATCTCCATAATATAAAATGTAGTGGCTTAAAGTTTTACATTTTACCTTCACGTTAGTTTTATCGCCGAATCAAATTTCTGCTGTATTTTAGACTTGAACCTTTGTGTTTACACGAGCGAGCTTTGGAAGATAATTTTAGAAAAGTACACGAAATCTGTCAAGCCAGTTTCGGCAGCGTAACTGCTGTTGCAGACTAGAGTTACGAACTCGGATTAACTCACCGATAACTCTAAAATCTATTGACTTTGCTAAGCAACAAAGCTAGTGTTACAAAAATGTTCAGGGCCCAGTTGTCGAAAGTTAGCGTTAATCCACTTTCGAACAACCGGGCCCAAAGCTCTGTCGTGTAAACACGTGTTCAAAAAAATAGAATTGATTGAGTAATTTGATTTGATTTGACCATCTATCTATTTTCTTTACAGGGTGAACTTTTTTCTTTCAAGGAATCAGTGAAAAAGGTGAGCATTCTGATATGTCACTAACTGAAAAACGTATGCGTACACATTCAACAGTGCAACATTCAAAATAGGAAATATTCAACTATTCATTGTATGTAGATAAGAGTCAGTAATTCTGGAAATATAGATTTAGGCGTCATAGGCTCCTTAGCAGGCCATTAGTTTTAGCTCAGTTTACTTCAAAATCAATTTAGATTAAAACTGATAGATTTCAAACCAAAACAATATTAACCTCGACGATACATTGGGGCTTTCAGGTCCCTGTAACATGATTCAGTTTTCTCTCTTCTGGAAAATGAATAGTACAAAGCATTTCTAAACTAATACAACTACCTGACTTTAACAGGGAACAGTAGCTGATAGTGGCTGTGAAGTAGAAAGTGATCAAGAGAGTGAAAACGATGAGGTAAATTTACAGAATGACAGGAATACGCGTCGATCAAAAAGAGCATGTGCTGCTTCACCTCCACCACCACCACCTCCGCCAGTGGAAGTCACACCGCCATATGTCATTAGACCAGGCCCTTTGGTACAAAACTCTGACGTACTTCCCATGGTCAATGATCAAGAACATGTACTCAAACAACCAATGTGGTTCAAAGTATTTTCTCACTTCACTCAACAAGAATTGTGTTTGTGTATGTGTGTTTGTCGCGCCTGGAACCGCTGGTGTCTCAATCAGAAGTTCTGGACCGGTATTGATTTGTCGCACAAGAAAGTTACTTCTACGTCACTGGAAGGTATCGTACGCCGACAACCAATCACCTTGAACCTTAGCTGGACAAACGTGACCTGCAAGCAGCTTCACTGGCTTCTTAATCGTCTACCTCGTATAAAAGAGTTATATCTAAGTGGTACTACAGAGGCCACGGTCAGCTCTTTGCAGCACGTCAATTGTCCGTGTTTACGGGTTCTTGGTTTAAGTTGGTCCACCGGTTTGACAGATTGTGTTCTCCGAGAACTCATTGAACCTCCCCCTCCGATTGATGGACGCGTGGGAACTGGAGATGTTAAAAGCAGGTTGCATTCTCTTCTTGCGCTTTATCTCACTGGGAACGATGTCACTGGAAAAACACTTCAGTTATTAATTCAATATTGTCCTTCCTTACGGAAGATAGATCTCAGTTACTGTCCTGCAATCTTTGACAAGGACATTAAAAGTCTGACAGATCTTTCAGCAACAGGCCATTCCATCAAGGAAATACTGCTAACTGGCTGTGGTAAGTTGACTGACGTGTGCTTGGAGTATATCAACCGCTGTCCCAGTCTTGAGCGGTTGGACTTACGAGCTTGTGCCAAAATATCCAACACTCAGATCGAAAAATTCGTCAAAACAAGAGAAGAATCACTCAAAATTGTAGACGAAAAACTAGTGGTTGCTGCCTCCTAAACTTCTTTTAGACGATTTTATACATTACTAATCTTAGCATCTTTCTAGTCAGACATGCACTAAAATGTTTATATAATGAAACATGCAGTTACGACCATGTTTTTTTTAGATTTAATTGCTTTTGATCTTTTTTAATCTGTTCAGTAATATTTAAACAATAAACAATAATGTAACTAATTTATATCCGTGGACTGCACACTGAAACATGAAGAGATAAAGTTCTGTTTCAGCTTTTATTGTTTATTTTAGATAATATACAGGTAGCTCAGCTCATTGCTGCTGCAGGATAGTTGTATTTATTAATTGTTTTAAATCATTAATACACGTGGCTTTATCATTACGGCAGCGGTAACTAGCTGCATTACGTACTTTTCTGATACTTGTGTGGCAGTTGGTCTAGCTACAGGAGTCGACCGTATAACGTGCTTGTAAGAAGTTAGCTGTTGTGTTTAAAAACAGAGTTTTTTAATAAAAATAATTGTAAAAACCGTGTGGTGTCATGACTTCGGGACGTTTGCTTCGAAGAGACATGATACGTCATGAAACAAAAAAAGTTAGTGTACGGTTTTTATTCACGAGTTGGACGTATTTGAGCACGGCCATTTTTCAGAATTTTAAACCAAGCTGCCAATATTTATACAGATTTCCAGTTTCTGTTCCAGATCGAATTGGAATTTGGAAATGTTGTTTTTTGTTCTGGGTGCAAAACATGGAAGGGTCATATCGGTTGAAGACGGGGGGACGAGATTCCTAGGAATATCGCCCCCCCCCTTCAGGGATCTCGTCCCCCCCTTCAAGTGTTGTTACTTAATGCAAAATTAATAAGTTTTTAATAACATTTTATT